>JAFVLL020014550.1:0-33569 GCA_021397915.2 Tor tambroides | reverse complement strand
AGCACCGTGGTCCTGTGAGGCACGACATTTCGTTCCACTGTATGTCCCCACATGTAGCGGAATGACAATAAAGCTCAACTTGAACTTGAACTTGGATGCGATTAATCGTTTGACAGCACTAATATGAACACATCGCAAAATGTAACTATATAATCACCTACCTCTTTATATGAAGTTTTTATATACAAGTCTGTCAAACTTTACTGTATATGCTGACATATAGGACGATATATATCTCAACAAAGATGTAAACAAAAATACTGGAAACTATTGTAAAAGTAAACTACAGCTCTTGCTCTAATCTGCTAAATCCGACTATAAGGTATAAAGATATTAAGATTTAACATAATTTCTGTACAGCTGCTTTGAAACAATGTGTATTGTGAAAGGTGCTAAACAAATAATTTCGACTTGACTATTGCACTTTATATTGATTCATTGTGTAAATCCTATGCATTAGATTAGGCGAGATATAACATAATTTAATTTTCTTCTTTTTTTTAGATTTTGTAAGTTAGCAGTATTATCCAGTGCTCTTACCTTTGTAAGCCTTTGTAAGCCAACTCATATAAACCTTCAGTATTAATACTCATCTCTAAAATGTACATTTTGTACTCTTGATGGTTCAGATGTTATGATAAACTTTGTTTTGCTGTGGCCATGGCTGATTGTCATTGGCCCGACTAACAACAGCCCTGTTCAAGCAGAAAAACTGGGGGAAAGGTCACTTATCTTACACTACAGTACAGTGACACTAGTAAATGAGTTACAGTATCCTGAAGTTGATAGGTTTTTTTGCATGTACAAACTTTTGCAAATGTCCCGTGAAGTTAAAAGATGACATTAAACGTGATTAACAACCAGCTGCAGCTATGATTAAATGGCGCACTTTTCAACGGTAAACGGTCAAATTCCAAATAAGCTTTAACCTTATTACATTCACATTTTACCTTTGTAAGCCTTATTTAATCATGGGCCTGCTCTCTATGGCAATCAAGTTTTGACCTTGTTTGATTTTGAAATGTTCAAATGCTCTACAAAAGTGCTTGTTCATTCATTTGTTTTCTTGAAAATGTTTAATTCCAAAAAGAACAGTCAGTTAAATAAGTAGAAGCTGGATGCTCTGTAAATTCCTCTTTGTTTATGTGTGTGAGTGTGTGTTTGAGCGGTTGCAGGTGCCCTTAGTTAATCCAGGCCGGCTCAGGCTTTAACACATTGACACACTTAGCTGCTTAACCTCAGTCTACCCTTTAAACAAACCGGGTAAACACATGGACAGGGTTATCACTGTAGTGAAAGAGGTGCGCTGAATGCTTGAGGCACATCAAACACGCATATGCGAAGATCCTCGTTGATCCAGGTCATTGCAGAAACAGGTCCAGATGTAGCGACTGCATTTCACATGAAATTCCAGGCTGGTTATGCATTAACTCATCATATATAAAGAAAAGGGTTTGCATATAGCAACAGGAATGTTTCTGAGCAAATAGTTAGGAAGATCATTTATTTTACACAAGTAGAAGGCCTCTACTCAGAGTCAGAGCTTACCTGGATTTGTGAATCGAGTGAAAAATGGTTGAAATTGTATTTTTAAAATAGTCACTAAACACTACTAGATATTTATTTCAATGCTTGTGTTTACATGAAAATAATAAGGCTGCCTATTGGCGTTGATTGTGTATTGTGTCTTTGAGATACCACGACAGAACATTTTCAATAATCAGTGTGACTATTTCAGAGCACAAAATGTCTGAATCTGTGAGAATAACAACAAAGCACCCTCATCTAACCTCTTGCATGTGTTTACCAGTTCATGCGAGGACGCAGCTTAACTGCAAACCCCTCCTCTCTCTGTTTCTCTGTTCTTTAATGAGGAAGAAAGCATGCAAATTGGTATTGCAAAAGACAAGACAAACTGTGCAAAATAAATATAGTGACAATAGCCTAAGATGTTAATGTTAAGAAAGTAATTTAACAATTTAATTGAATTTAACAAATATAATAAATTATTGAAGGATAAAATAGAGATGAATGGCTGGCATTTTCAGCAGCACTGGTTCTACAATTATTTTGTCCATTTTTATCAAAAAAGAATTGAACCAGCCTTGAACCAGCCAATTCTGAGATGAATAATAACTTATAAACTTTGATGAGCCAAAGAGCTCAAATCAGACTATGAGGCAATGAAGTACCCATCAAATGAAGGACTGCAAATGATGTAATGGAAAAAAAATAATAATGGTGCAATATACAATTTTTGATTTTTGATCCATGCCCTAAAGGAAACAATTTATTCTTGGTTTTTGTAGCACTTTTTTGTAGAAAGTAGCATTCTGAAACATGTATATGTGAATGCTATTTAAAGAGATACAAAGAAAATGCTCTAACTCATGAATTTCTGCCAGAGAATGCAGTTTATTTGGTAATGTAATGCATACTTGCATGTTTTTGAAGAGTGCATGTGTAAGTGGAATAATTACTTTTACATGACAATGTGCTGAACACTGAAATGTTTTTCCTTTGCATTTTTGAAAGGTTTTGTGTACATACGAAAACGCTGTCAGACCGATCCATGTTTGACACAGAGCCAGCAAGTAGCTGGCAATGTCACTTTGTAAAGAAACTGGCAGATGCCTAGTGAAGTAATAAGCATGCACATGACATCACAGTTTTTGTGATAAAAGTATCAGAGAAAGCTGTACGTGGGCTAAAAATACACAGCTAACACAGTGCGTGTAAATGGTATCTTAAACTTAAATTTAAAATGATCACAATTAAGTTTTTTTTCCCCCTGTAGTGCATGTAAACAGTTTTAAAAACAAGTTAAAAAAAGTTGCATGCATAATTTTTATTTATTTATTTATTTTACATATGTTGATGCTGCAAGGATCAGCATTTCAGGTTCCATCATCCCCAAGTCAGTGTTTTTGTTTGCTTGTTTTTTTGATGGGTTGTTGGTAAATGCTTGAAATGAGGTCTGTGGTTAACACAAGCTCAATATATTTTCCTGTTTTTTTTGTTGTTGTTGATTTTTTTTGATGGGTTGTTGTTAAGTGCCTGAAATGAGGTCTGTGGTTAACACAAGCTTAAGATATTTTCCAGTTTTATTCTACAACATATAATGCATCAATAATACCTTCTTGTGATTTTTGAAAAGCTTGTCTTAAAATAGGCAGTTGCTGGCTAAATGGCACTGCCGGTTGTCTGGGACATTAAACATCATCACGCCAACTTTTATAGACTCGTGTTTATAACTGCACTCTTGCAGACCATTATTACTCAAACTTATGACCTTTTTAAAAATAAAAAAAGTTGTTGCAAGCTTAATTATAGTCATGAGGCTGATGTAGTTTGTTTATAGCGTGCATTTAGCTTTTTACTTCTGATGACTGTATTTAGGCTTGAAAATTGAAGTTGTCTTCATTTGTGAAGATTATCATGATGAACAAAATGTGTAAGAATCAAAATTTTATTGGTGGTGGAGCTTATTTTCTGCAATAATACAAAAGGGTTTTTGTTGAGGGAACCAGGGTGATGCTGACTTGCAGGTTGGCCTATAAATATATGTCGTAACAGCACTCTATTAGGCCTAAGTAGTTTGAGAGTGTAGGGACTCGATTATGTCATTCACAATAGTGGGCGTGCACAGATGCGCTTTTTTGGCGCATTTCACATTTCCATGGTTACAGCGACTGAGTAGATAATTTGGCTATTAAAAACACTTAAAGTTAAAATCAGACTTGTAGCTTCTAGAAGAAGAAAAATGAGAATTGCACTCTAGAAAAATGAATGGCATTTTTCTTCCAGAACTCTATAGTGATAAACAAATCTTACAACACATGCAACAACAATCAAAACATTTGAACAAACACTTTCGTCTAATCCTAATTAGGACTGGCTGGTCTAGTAAATGGCTGAGTCTGTCTGTTTGTCTGGCTGTACAATCACATACACACAAAGCTGCCTGTAGTAAAGCTCTACATTATCTCAGTTTATGTAACAGCTTGAAAACAATTGCTTTAATTCAGCTTGCCACTGAAAGGCAGTGTGAACTGCTATTGTTCTGGGAAAACAGCGTGAATCACCGTTGTGTTTTCCTCTCTTTGTATTTCTCCCTGCATAAGGATCTGACCTTTGAAATATGTTCCTCCTGTGCTGCAATACCAAGTAAAATTACAACTTTACAGTCACTCTTTGTACGTTTGTGACTCTCTGACTGTCAAAAATGATTGTTCAAGGCCATAAGAATGGTTTAGATTTACCAATAGTTGGCCGATAGACTATTTAGATGGATGTCACTGCAGTAGATAATATGTTGTTAGATGATAAATCCCGAAATAAGGTTTGGAGCGGAGTAAATGACATAATGCTCATTTTTTGGTGAACTGTCCCTTTAAGAGTCCATATACTTCAGCTGCTGTACAATATGTGCAGACGTCTTGTTTAAAGACTGGGCAGAGGGGTGTATTTATAGAAGCATGTACCCTATATTTTTTAATTTATGAGCTTTCTCTGCAGGCCTCGAGTTGAATTTCTCAGACTATGAATAGAGTCTGACTCACTCTGTTGTGTTAAACTTGTACAAGAGAGTCTCAGTCTCACCTCTTATTTTACAGAGAGCCACAGTCTTTTCTTTTGTGTCCACATTGAGACACTGAAATGCTTCATACACGATCCTCTGCCACATAACGTAATACTGGCATCTCACATGCTCATACACCACATCAAAATGGCCACACAATATGGCAAAGAGCATATTTGAAATCCATATATCCCCTCCTAGGCATTTCATCAGGTTAAGAGCAGACATATACACCCTCCCAAAAAAGTTTGTCACCCTGAGGAGCAGATACAGCCTGGGACACCTTCCTCCTTTATCTTTCTATTTCTGGATCCCAAAATACGTCAATACGTTGCTATGGCAACCATCACCAGTTGCTAGGAGCGTGGAGCGTTATGAAATAATCATAAACAACTCAAAAGGGGACATCGGTATATGTTTAAGTGGAGCTGATAAATTACACTCGATGGCATTTAGTTTGCATCACTGGCATGCAATAGAGTGCATTCCACTGATGTAAATAAAAGCCAGAGGGACGTCATAGTGGTTTACTTGCACTAAATGCTAAATAACATATTTTCCTCAAGGGTTCTTTTGATTAAAGCTGACTTTCTCATAAAATACAATATAAGCAAAGTGCATACTACAATCACTACAAACTAAACATGCTAAAATATAGTCAGTAAGGGAAAGTTCATCATGATATGAAAGTTCATATTTGATTACATTTTAAATGCTTTTCTAAATTTAAATTTGTAATTTGTAAAAAAAAAAAAAAAATTCTAAACTGTTAATCATTTTGAATATTTAAAGCAGACAGGGTTAACCTTATAAGACTCAACACTGATTACTGTCAGACTTTCAAATCTCCTTCATCGCTTGAATTAAAATAATATTAATTTAATTTTAAAGCACAGCCAGACTAACTATGAGATCATTCTGAGGTTAAATACAGATTTAAAATCATTACAATATATAGTTTAATAGCTATGATACTGTTTTTGAAATGAAATCTTTGCACTGCTATGACAGGGAATACTGGCATCTAACAATACCTTGGGAAAAAAAACAGTTATATACAGTTATATATAAAAGTATATACACAAACCCAAATAGGAAATAAAACTCCTGAAATATCGGTGTCTCATATTTTAGAGCAGTCGATGCAGTTTGGGAAAGAAATCAATTAAATCTGTATGTGTGTGAAAATATTCAGATGAAAAATTGTCAGCATCTTCATAAGTTACTGTAATTTAATTACATTTCTCAGTAACTGTAAAAGATTACAGTTACACTTATTTTGTAAGTAAATTATGCAATTGTTACATGTAACTAGTTGCTCCCCAACACTGCAAGTATATTATGTTAATGGATTCACAATGCATCATAAGAGTACATGTATTATATACTTCATGCATATTTTTAGGCCAAAATTACAACATTCACCTTTACAATATGTGACAGTCCATGTTGTATCTTGCTTCATAAAGAACAAACATTATTGCATTACATTTTAAGATAAACAAAATGTATGCACTAAGATTTGCATTCTGAAAATTTCCCTTATATTACGAGAATAAGCAGTAAACGTGTTCCCTAAATCCTCCAATCTATCACCTCAGCTGTAATTGAGCTTTGCATCACACATGAAATTAATCATACGTGGAATGTCTGCTTATGGTTTAAGACTCTTGTTTGTCCTCACATGACATTGTTCTTCCATGAAATACTAATCTCTTTGTTGGAGTCTAATGGAATATCGGGTTATGGAAGGTATTATTGTCGCTCGTGTTTTGTGCGTAAAAAGCTGGTGAAATCTCATAACCCCTCGCAGTCGAGAATGAAATGGGGAACAAAAGAGAGAGAGGGACTATGAGTGCATGAATGCCGTTACGTAACAGCCGCTGTGTAACTTGCATAATACATTCATAATCAGTGGGGTAGGACAGATATAGATGGCCTAATTTTCCAGCATGTGCATATTTGAGGATTCACTGTCCGGAAGGCTCAGAACATTCTGTTCGTTTCTGATGCAATTAAATGGTTTCATTTCATTACAATGAGCCTTTTCATTATAGATTAGCTCTACCCACCAAGACCCTCAGACAACAGATCTTATTTTAACACTTACTGAATATGTCATTTTTTGTTAAGACCTGGTATAAAACACAACAGTCATTTGACATTTTCACAATCACAATTTATCCATAGAAAATGTTATTTTTTTATCAGTAATGTGTAAAGCTATCAAGAAAGATCTAAACTAAAAATAAATGCAGTAATGCCACAGAAGAACCATTTTTGGTACCCCAAACAACCTTTAAGTGAACAGTTTTCTTAGTGTGAGGAACATTTTAAAAAATCTAAAGTCTAACAGTCTACAGTTTAACAATGTAGCTTTTTAAATTCAAAAATGCAATTAATTAAAAGAAGGCTTCAATACACCTTTTAATTCTGAACATGTTTTCAATTTCTGAATAAAAAGTCATTTTAATATTTTTGTCAAGCCAAAGTAGTCTAAATGGATTATTTAAAAACAAAATCTCATTAAAAGTCTCATTAAAAGACTTAAATTCTTAGGGGAAAATGTTGATATAAGTAGTTTGGTATAAGTAGCTTTTCTTTTTAAAAAAAATAGTAGTAAAGCAATTTCATTTTAAAATGTTATTAATAATTACTATTTGAAAAATGCTTGGCCAAATCAAAGTCAGTATGTTTTTGTCTTGTTGGTTACACCACAGAGTAACTTGGAATAATGATCTATTATTATTATTTCTTTACAAAACAAAACAACAACAACAACAAAAAAACAGTGAAGCGATTTTGCTTTAAAATAATATTAAAATGTAATAAAAAATGTTTGTCAGCCAAATTAAAGTCAGCGTGGTTTAACCAATATGCAGGAAGCAATTTTATCACATGACCCAACCCAAAAAAAAAAAACAACAACAAAAAAGAGAGGTCCCCTTTAGACCCACATGTATGTGCTAAAGACATTACATTAAAAAATATATATATATTTTTTTACTTTTATGAAAAGGCATGTTTTGTTCAGTTCAAATCAAGTAATGACCACTTCATTCTGCTGACTGAATGCACCCATAGAAAGATGAGTATAGTAAACATCTTTTTACCTGCAGAAAATATGGTTTGGATGTGTCCTTGAAACAGCTAGTACATAAACAGCTTACAGCATAGTGTTGCTCATGACTCTAAGCATTTCCATTGTGCTGTCTCTACATCCATTGAGCAGCACTTAAATGAAGACAAGTGGCAGAATAAATGTAAGCAGTCTGAAATTATCACATTATTTAAAAGGAAATTTCTCAAAATGCATGCCACCTTGTTTCTTTGATCCTGTGGTTTCAAGACAACCATTTACTCCCTAGTCTTGTATGCTAAAAGACACACTGTCTCAGAACAACAGTTTCCTAGAAGAGTTTAACTGAGAGTGGCGCTTGGCCCTGATCCTGCCAGCCAATCAAATACCAGAGCCTTCAGCTAATTCGCATTTTGCGCTGTGATTGGTCAGAAGCGGTTGATGTCCCAAAATGCTCCCTGCTCAGAGCAACTGACCTTACCTCACATTACCCGATCTGCACTGCTATGTTCCTTCTTGTGAGAGTCTTTCAGCCTCTGTTGAACTGTGCCAGTGAAAACCACACATTCTTACAGCACAGAGGAGTGCATATTCTTGATTAGCTGGTTAGTACTGCATGTCTGTGAAAACTAGAATTTTTACCCATAGAGTGCAACAATCGGGTTCCGCAAGTAATAATCCCATTCATTTTCTCAATATGTAAATATTTTGATGATAACTTAGACCTCAAATGACATTAAGTCAGTCTCTCCATGCTCTTTTTGTCTTATTTTCAAATGTTTTTTTCTTTCAAATAGAAGTTTGTAATGTTACGATTCACCTCGTAGCTGGTTGGTTTGGTTCATGGCTTATAAAGCTTTAATGAAGAGAAATATTGGGAAGAAAGATTGGAAAAAATACTTCTGTAACCAGTGCTGCTGAAAAAGTTGATGGGCACCAATGCACTCTGGTTATACAGAGTAATAATACACTAAGAATAATTCAATGAGAGGTTTCTGAGGAATCCAAAATGGTTCTTTATTGCATTGCTATGCAATAGAATTCTACAAATAAAATCATATTTTTAAGAGTGTGTATGTACATTTGGTCATGGTTTTATGTTGAACCAGTTTGCAGATTTGTGGTTAATTTTGACTCTATGCATACATACTTCTATGCATATGCATTAGGAGATTAAGTTTATGTAGTCATTTTGACAGTGGATTAGTGCAAAAAGAAAGCAGGGTGCTTAGATGAGAGAGAACATGGATTACATAACATCTCAAACCGTGTCTGAACCGCTCTAGGCCAGAGGGCAACAAAAACCCCTGGGTTCTTGTCAGTACCTTTTTAATTCAGCAGTGGCTTCACAAGCAGCGGAGTCTTGTGGATGCTTGTGCTAGTCACATATACAATCAAACAATTGAGTTTTGTTGCGCAAGACAGAGAATGAAAGTAGAAAAGCAAACAGAATAAGGCAGAGAGAGAGAGAGAGAGGGAGGTGTAACAAGGACAGTGGTTCACAGCAGGGGCCGTGTGAGGGCTGTTTATGCGGCTCTCTGAGCCTATGTTTGTTTATTCATTCAAACTCTTCCAGTATTCATATCTTATGAGTTCATGTATTCCTTTTGGGAGATGGTTTTATATGGTTTTATACAACAAGGACGCTCAGTAACTCTGACCCTTGGAAAACAAACTGTTAAATAGTATTACATAAAACAAAAACATGTAAACATTTATCCAAAACATGTGAATACAACTTGAATTAAAACATATGTATGAATGTAACTACATAAAATGAAAATTTTTAAAGTGGTATTTGGAAAAAAAATTAGTAACCTGTCTAATGAGAAATGTTAGGTAATACAAGTATGACTAATATCAAAATAAATTGTGGGGCCGTAACCACCCTAGATCCTAGAGGTTCAATTAAAGTCGGCATGAAACGTGTAAGTTCATGTGATGTGTGCCGTATATCTAAGTGAAATGGCTTCTCGAATGACAAATAAAATAAGGGGGAGGCATTACAGTGTAAAAAATAAATCCATAAAATAACAGAAAAAGTACTGGCAGCTCATTAGACACAACATTATCCATTCATTTTATGGACATTTCTGTTAACTAAAACACAATTCAATGAAGTGTAAAATTCATAATACTGGTAAAACACCTGTAAAAATAAATACGGAAAAAATCCTTCAAATTATACAGTATATTGTTGTGCCCTATTTTTCCAGATTTTTTTAGAGTGTAGTTTGTCCATTGTAAATGAACTTGACTAGATTGAGAGGAGGGGAAGTTATTGTCATTAAAGATTGTGAGGGCACATGAATCAAAAAAATAAAATGATGAACACGGATAAATCATTTACAATACTGCAATATTGCATAAAAAATTACGAATCGTCAATTTCGATTTCATATTGACTTTGAAGTTTCAAGAAGTCCAGTCACTAAAATGTATTACCAGCAAAGGTCTGAACAATTAACATTGTGCTTGTGTATTATGGAACAATTAAAGGGTATTCACTAATTATATAATGAATATTTATTTTAGAGTGATTCAAGCAGACTTATGGAGTTTCTGTTATTCAGAATGCTGGCACAAAAATACAAAAATAAAGTACAAAAATATTTTATTTATAAAGCCCAAATATACCCATCTATATAGCTATTCTGTATTCTCTAGAAATTAGTACCTGTGGGATTTCCCCGAAACCACACCCCATTGTCTATAGTGTTGACTGCCCTTTAGACTTTGTTTAAAATCGTATTACAAATTTCTAATTGTACATTAGAATATTAATTATTACGCCCTGTTTCCAACACAAAACGTGCACTGTAAAAAATGAAAAGTTGACTTAACTTAAAATTTCAAGGCAACTTGCTGCACAGCTTTTTTGAGTTTACTCAACTTTGGACCCAGTTGTTCACTCAACCCAAGTCACTGAGTACAGTCACAGGTCACTTTTTTGTTCAACTAACACAGTTTTGTTAGTTAAAAAGACTTGTAATGCTTTTCCAATGTCTCAAATTATGTTCTATGAACTTTCTTTACTTGTTTACAAATGATAAACATTAATGGATAAGACTGATGCTAATAAGTGAACAACATTGTCTTTGTTTATGCGGATAACTTACAGACTAAGATAATAAGAAATCGGAACAAAGGTGTGGTTGTAGACATAAATCAAGACACACTAACCTCAAGGCTTGGTAGCAAACAACAAGCAGTTAAAAGTGACTCTTTACATCACAGTACAACAAATAACAACAATAATGATAAAACAACAACAAAAAATTTAAATGGAAATCAATAAACAACAAAAACAATATCCTATATTGTGCTTCGTATAATTTATTCGCCTGCAATGCATGCTAGAACTCACAAAATACAACATTTTCAACAACATAAAATTTTGTTCAGACAACTGTATAATAATTTGACGTTGGGACGCATTTGGGGTAATTTTGTTGGTCTGACAAGGGTTTTTATGTAGGTTCATGAAAATAGCATTTTTTAGTATATGAGACTCAAAAGGTTTCATAAACTGGAAAATGTGCAGTTGCATTTTTTACAGTGTGTAAATTAATACAGACATAAATCTGAAGTGAAACATCAGACTGACTCCAGCGTGAAAAGTGTGGCAAATATTTTTGTGACTGGTTGAAAGGTTCTTGTATCATGCTCTGATTGTTGACAAGTGTCGTTGACACTCCTAGTGACCAGTGCATTTTGAAAAGTTATGTTTGTCAAAATTAAGTTTACTATTATTTAGTCTGTCAGAAGCCAGGCAGAGTAAACACAAATCTACCGTAGTAAGTCTAAATGTATGTTGTTTTAACCATTACGAGTGGGTATTTATGCAGTGAATGTAAAATACACAGGGCAGGTTTTGGGCCTGTCACAGTACAAGCATCAAATATGGAAATAACGATTGTGACAGGAGGTTAGTGGAGCAAATATTGTATGTTTTCAGTATGTCAGTATACAAAATCAGCAGGTAATTGCTTAGTCTAATCAGTTTTTCAAGCATCTTTGTTTGTTGTTTTTGCATCTTCAGTGCAACAGCAAAATACCATGTTTAACCTGGGTTTGCAGACAATGGTAAATATGATGCAGTAAAAAGACAAATAATGGCAAGAAACGTCTTTCTGTTGAGTTGTTCCTTAAGGATGTATGTAAAAACAACAACAGTGTAATGCGATTCATTCACAAACAAATGACTCATGGTCCAATTCTTTTGAATGAATCAAGTATTATACAATTCATGAACAAATGACTCATATGAGCCGGTTCTTTTTAGTAAAAGGACAACAGATTGCGTGATAAGTTTAATCCGATTCACAAATAAATGACTCAAATGAGCCGGTTCTTTTTAGAGAATCTGAAACATGCTGCACACGTCTGATTCACTAACAAATGACTTTTATCAGCCGGTCTTTTTTAGCGAATCAAAAACACAAGACTAGTGGAATTTTGATTCAAGAACTAATGATGTCTGATCTAAATACCTGTGTGAATGCATTTATGTAGTCTCTTAGCACCATTGCAAAGCCTGTTTAATGGGTTTTTTTTATAATTCTTTTCATGGTATATACAGTGCCCTCCAAAAGTATTGGAACAGTAAAGACAAAATTGCTCTGTTGGCTGTGGAGTCAAGATATTTACAAATATGATTAAAAGATGAATATGAGACAAAACTACAGAATGTCACATTTTATTATTAGCTGTTTCAACACACATGTTTTACCAGCTAAGAAGTTCAGCACTTTTAGAGTTCATCCCACTCATTGATGTGAGCATAAGTATTGGGACAGTTGCCTCACAGGTCTTCCTAAGTGATCAGCTGTGTCCTGTTGCATTAATTCTTCAGATATTAAAAGCAGGGAATGTGTCGTATCAGTTATATCCATTACTTCCATATTCTGAATCTTGCAGTCGATGATGACATACACAAACCAGGATGAAGATGAGGGAGCTGACTTTGAAAGAAAAGCAAGCAATTTGTATGCTAAAAGAAAAGAGGAAGTCAGTTAGAGCTCTAGCAAAAACAAAGGGCATGGAGAAATCAAGAGTTTGGGAACCGCCAGCGGCATCAGCAACCAACAACGACCTGATCGGCTGAGAAAACAACAGTAGTTGATGACAGACAAATCATGTGAAAATGAACCATAAAAGACGTGTCTGTAAAATCACCAACAACTTCCAGAAAGCTGAGGTGATGCTCTGACAATCTACTGTCCTCAGGAGACTTTGACACAGAATAACAGATGCTACATAGCAAGATGCAAACCTCTGACCAGCACCAAAAATAGAAAGGCAAGATTAGAGTTGCAAAAAAGCACAAAGGTGAGCCAGAAGAGTTTTGGAACTGTGTTTATGGACTGATGAGACAAGACTGAACCTTTATCAAGTGATGGAAAGTAGATGGGAAGCTCTCAACTTTACTGATATTAATATGTGATGATAACAGTAACAGAATGAATTTAAGAAGGTACAAAACCATCTTGCCTACAATATTCAAGAAAATACCCATAATTCATTAGAAGTATATATTGCATCGAATAATGATTAAAACACCTATGGATTCAGTCAAAGAATTTATAAGGGCAAAGAAAATGGAAAGTCAGCAGATTGCCAATGACTCTCCAGATTTTAAATCCGACTGAACATGGAATTGCTAAGCTGAAGAAGGAGGAATGAAGCAAACTCCCCAAACAAGCAACAGTGGGAATTCCAGCTGCCATTAAAGGCTGAAGAAAAAGTATTTCAAAGGATGAGATGTTTAGAGTCTGGTGATGTCTCACAGACTCGCAAAAAGGAGATCTGCCTTTAATAGCTTTAATCTTTCATATATGCTGTTCCGCTGTCCCAATACTTAATATACATCAATGAGTGGGATGAACTCTAAAGTGCCATTTCTATTTATTTGGTAAAACATGTATGTGTTTTGGAATGGCTAATAATAAATGGACATTTACATCACAATGTAGTTTTGTCTCATATTCATCTTTTAATCATATTTGTAAATGTCTTGACTCCACAGCCAACAGAGGAATTTTGTCTTTACTGTTCCAATACTTATGGAGGGCACTGTATAAAATATTTTTAGAACCAGCTTCTATGTTGTCTTTGTAGTGTAAATATGGCATAATGCTCATTTGATTACTGCTTTTGGCCTATCTGCATTACTGTGAGGAACAGAGTCTTCTGTGGTCAGCCTTGATCTCAACAGACTGAAAGCAAAATGACTCATCTCTGAGATGTTTCTCACACAGGCAATAAGCTCCTTTGCTCCTTGTCCCCATCTGCCCTTTGCAGTTGTTTGCTTGAGGAACACTTGATTGCTTGCGGCTGACTTCCCATAAAGTGCCAGGACACTAGAAGATATGGAGTTGTTTCTCCTTTTATTTAATTGATTCTATTATTTAAATATGTACTTATGTATATATTTATTTATCACCAAGTCTGTAAAACACTTCATATTTTTATTCATTTAATCTAAAATGAATGCCAAAAAGGTCAAGAATATACGGATGCCAAATGAATGAAAATGACTAACAGACATTGTCTGCTTATCATATGTATCATCTTGGATACAAGATTGGAGAGGACTGGAGAACAGGAGAGAAGAGTGAGGGGAAAAAAGATATTGCAGGAAGTAGCAGGCATTTAAGATTTTAAAAGCTTTTGGCTCTCTTCCGTCAGGTCCCTATATTATACCCTAATACAGGAGGAGATGACAGCCGACAAGATGACTCAGTTCCGGAGGCTGGCGAAGGAACGGTGCTAATTTTATACTCTTTAATGTGCGTAAGAGAGGACTGATCAAACATGAAATGTTCTCTCTCCAGATGTATCACACATGACTCATCCATCACTCGATAGAGTTACATAAGACAGCCTGTTTTCATCATTTGTTGACAACACCACACATTCTTGCCGTCCTTGTGTTGACTTTGAGAAACTATGTCAAGTGTTCATCAGCATGTCTTGGACAGCTGGCACCCCTTAGTGGTGAAATATAAGAATAGAATTTCTCTTGTCAGTTTTAGTTTTAGTTTAAGTTTAGTTTTAGTTTACTGTGATGCAAGTACAAAGAGTAAATTGGGTTGGGTACAGCAGAGTACTGCTTAGATTTAATTAAGAGCTCCTTTCTAATAAAAGGCTATTCTGTATGACATTGTGAAAATAAAATGCGCATATGTTTTATAAAGCTGTGCTGTCATAATTCAGTTGGTTTGGAAAGGCTTTGTGGCGCAATTGAGACACAATTACTGTCTTCTATTAAAGCTCTAATACTGTGATTAAACTGAGCCTTAACTCACATTGTTATGTAGTCATGTTTACATACATGACATTTTGTGATATCTCGTGTGTCTGTATCATGATTTTACTGATTTACTGAGATTCTGTGAGCTTGTTGTGTTTAGGGGTGTGCAAAATCCAAGATATTCATCAGGAGATGGTGGTTCTGGAACTAGATGTCTTGGACTTTGCAATGCAGCTCCCAGATCAGATTATTTTTACTTTTTCTGTGTTATTCCTATTTTTCATATCTGACGGGACTATTCATCCCGTCAAATCATCCCCACATTTCAGCAGTGCAACATAATGTTTAACTCACCTGGTACTAATAATATCTATTCCTGAGGCAGTTTTCGTATAGATTTGCACGAACAAGTGCTCATTGCCAGTGAAGGGAAAGGGAAGTGGTGTGTGGCCAAGTATGGTGTCCCATACTCGGAATTTGTCCTCTGCATTTAACCCATCCAAGTGCATGCACACAGTAGTGTGCATACACCCAGTGCAGTGGGCAGCCAATGATGCAGTGCCTGAGAAGCTGTTGGGGGTTCGGTGCCTTGCTCAAGGGTCTCACCTCAGTCGTGGTATTGAGGGTACTAGAGAGAGTGCTGGTTATTCACTCTCCCCACCTACAATCCCTGCTGGACCTGAGCCTCAAACCCACAACCTTCGGGTTACAAGTCTCTATCCATTAGGCCACGACTGACCCAATCTAAGGTAGAGTTACGGAGTAGCTATACTGTATGATCCTAATTAAATGCCATTTACAGATGAAAAAATATACACAACCTGCATAACTTAAATTCTGTTATAGGTCTGTTTTTGTGTATATTTATGTCAACAGATGGGGTACTGTTTTTGCTTGGTTTTAGGCGATTAGATCATAACAATGATATGAGCCAGTAGTGTTATGATATATTAAGCATCTTTTGTTTCTGCTACACAGTAAGAACTGCTCCACACTGATCAGATAATGCTCAATAAAGTGCTTTTGACATATTGGAAATAACACAGGTGTATAAGAGGATTACCATTATTTTAAGGAATATGCTTTGAATCCTTGCATTCACTTACACACTGAAAGTCTCTCTCTCTCTTAAACTTTTCCTTCTGTTTTCAGTAAAATTCACAGTATAAAGAATGACAGGAACAGGACTTTACAATTCCCTTTTTTTTTTTTTTTTATTGCATCTTTTTATGAACATTTCAACAAACAACAAACAAACAAACAATGCCCATCTCTTACAATGCTAGTGAAGAAAAAAAAGAAAAGAAAAAAAAAACAACGCTATTGCATACCAAAACTCAAAATATTGTATGAGGACATCAATATAATCCAGGTATGGGTCAAACTTGAGGAAAACTGAAGTAGACATATGAATAACACAGGTTAAAATTCAAAGGGAATCATTTTCCTTAAGCAATCTTGTGCCATCACCTGGATGGGGGTTTGTCGCTGATCAAGTTAACAATATATTTTCCTGGCAGCAAAGCTGGGATATCAAATAAACGTCTGTTGAATTTGTTCCGCAATTGTCCAACTGGAAGACCTAAAATCAAAGACAATGGGTCCAACTGTTAGCTCCGTCAAACATAAATATTCAAACAATAACTTTTCGACCAATAAACTCTAATAACAGGACAGTACCATAATAAATGGGTACATAATTTTCCCACCTCTACCTTACATTTAATACACAATGGAGAACTGCTTAGTCAAACTTGCTTCTAAGAAGGGTGTAATAATACAATCTATGCACAATCCTAAGTTGAATAGCTTTGGCCCTATTGCAAATAGAATCTTATTTGCCTGACTCCAGACCCGTTCCCATTCCTCCTCTGTAATGGTCATTAGAGCTCCTATCTACAATCTTCTAAACCACAGATTGTTTCACCACTTCATATGAACAAAGACTGATATAAAAATATGAAATCTGCTTACACGATGGGGGATTCAACAAAATCTTCTCTATATCTGACATGGAGGAGTTACTAATAAGAGTAGTGCTTTTAAAATGCATAATCCCTAATTTGAAGGAATCTCAAAAAATTAGAATCTAGGCAGCTTATGTTTATAGCAAATCTATGAAAGACATTAAAGACCTTCAACAGAGCAAATCTACCCAAGTCTCTCCTCCACAAAGTTTCCAGTTACTAAGCAGAATCTGAGAGACTGAGCAAAAACTCTGGGTTATTACAGATGGGGGTTAGAGTAGAAGACAAGTCAACCCTGCCCTCTATTTTACGTATAATAGACCAGGCCTTCCACGTATTACATACAATTCTGTTCTCACATAATGTCTTAATTACCTTGAAACTTCTAACAAATAATAAATTTTGTAGAGGGCAAGATGACTGTGAAGCCTCCAATCCAGCCAAGTAGATTTAGGGTCACTCTTTAAACTATTAATTTATGAATTTAAGCTGACAGGCCAATTGGTATTTTCTAATGTTTGGCACATCTAAGCCCCCTGAAGAACCAGGAAGCTGCAATTTGGAAAATTTTAGTCTAGGCTTCCGCTTATTCCATATAAATGAACTAAGCCATCCGTTTAATTCCTTTATTCTTTTATTCGGCAATAAGATCGGTATCATCTGTAATGGATAAAGAAGCCTGGGCATTACATTCATCTTAATTACAGCAATCCTCCCAAGCCAAGAAAGAGGAAGATCTGACCATCTAATTAGATCATTCCGAATTTTATCCAACAGTGGGATAAAATTAACTTTAGACAATTGACAGATCGTGGGGGTTATATTAATTCCTAAATATGTAAAACCAGATTCGGACACCGTAAATGCAAAGGAAGACATATCAATCACACGTGTGCTTGGGTGTTTTAAGTGCAAAGCGACAGATTTGGAGAAATTTATTTTGTACCCCGAGAATTTCCCAAATGAATTAATAATATCTACTAAACTTGGCACTGAATATTCAAAGTTTGAAAGAAAAAGCAGAATGTCATCAGCATAAAGGGAAATTTTATGCTCTTTAGCACCCACTGAGACCCCAGAAATGGTTGCCTCCCCCCTAATCGCCAGTGCCAGTGGCTCTATCGCTAGAGCAAAAAGCAGCGGGGAAAGGGGACAACCCTGCCTAGTGCCCCGAAACAAAGAAAAATTGTCCGACCTGTGACCGTTAGTGACAACAGCTGCAAGAGGTGCGGAGTAAAGTAAACGAACCCAACGAATAAAGTTGTCACCTAGGCCAAACCTTTCTAGACTGTAAAATAAATAAGGCCCTCCACCAGGTGAAGTACTATAAAAGCATCCTAAAAGGAGATACAGATGAGGTATCATTCTAAATATGAGAAAGCTCAAGGACGTTAAAAAGCCGTCTAATATTGTTTCTAGAACTTCGACCCTTAATGAAGCCTGTTTGATCTTCATCAATTATAGATGGAAGTATTCTCTCCAATCGTAAAGCAAGGATTTTGGAGAGCAGCTTTAAATCTACGTTCAGCAAAGAGATCGGTCTGTAGGACCCACAGTTCTCTGGATCTTTCCCTTTTTTTAAAACAAGAGAGATATTGGCCTCTCTAAGTGACTGAGGCAACTTATTTATCTGAAAAGAATGGTCATACACCATATTAACAGGGGGATCTAATAACAAATAATTTCAAACTCACCATACTTACTCCACAGGCCATCTGGACCTGAGGAGTTTACAAAACTAAACTAAAGTAAGCCATTAGAGCTTCCTCTTTTGAAATGGGGGCATTTAGGACCATTCTTTGTTCATCAGATATAGTAGGGAGCGTTAAGTTGTCAAAAAAACTTTTCATAGCAGTATATTGTTGAGAAGAATATTCAGAATGATATAAATCAGAATAAAACTGCTTAAATGTAGAATTTATAACCCCAGAATCAAAAGATTTCTCTCCCATAGAGTCCCTAATAGAGGTAATGAATTGTGGGCTAAATTTATTCTTTAATAGGTAAGATAAATACTTATTAGGTTTATTGCCATGTTCATATAATCTTTGCTTTGAAAATAATATTTTAGTATTGACCCGCTGAGACAACAACGAGTCTAGAGAGGCACGTATTGCACTCAGTTTCTCCAAATTAACAGAAGAAGGGTCATTTACATGATCTTCCGTAGCCTTTTTGAGTTCTTTTTCTAAGCATTCCTGCTTCTCTCCTTGTTTACGTTTTTTTGCAATAGAATATGAAATGACTAGTCCTCTGATGTAGGCTTTACAAGTCTCCCACAACAGGGATGAATCATCGATCGACTCCGAATTAATTGACCAGAAAATCTTGAATTCAGAATTAAGATATGAAAGAAACTTGTTTTCTTTAAGCATTAATGTGTTAAATCTCCAGCGCTTAGTAAATTTTGAAGGTTTTCCTACCAACATGTGTAGTGTTACCACAGCATGATCGGAAACAACATTGTTGCTTATAGTACAACTGAGGGCCTGTGCAGATTTTACTAGAGACTGAAATAATCAGTACAGAATCATGATTTATAAGGAGGGAGTAATCTAATTCTATTCATAATGGATTAGAAATGTGGCTGTAGTGTAATCCACTCTTTTCAAGCAGATAATGTTTTAGCTTGCTTAGAGGGAGGAAAATTTTTTGAAGGGAGTCTATCCAATAAAGGATTCAGCAAACAATTAAAATCCCCCCCAATAATCACTGTACCAGACGCAATATCTAACAGATCTGAAAAAGCCTTAGTGAGAAGCTCAGGAGCAAAGTTTGGCGGAGAATATATGTTTAAAAGGGTTATCTCCTCTCCAAACAATAACCCCTTAACAATAACATAACAGCCTCGCTTATCCTTAATACTATTCAAAATCTTAAACTGTACATTTTTATTCACTAATATAGCTACCCCCCTACTACTAGTTGTGAAAGAGGAAAAATAAATATGACCTATCCACTTATGTCTAAGATTAGAGTGCTCCTTGTCATTCAAATGGGTCTCCTGCAACAGGGCCAAATCAACACGCTCTTTATTCAGCCAATCAAAAACCTTCCGGATTTTAATTTTACCATGCAAACCCCTTACGTTCCATGTGGAAACTCTTAAATTGCTAATAACCATCTATTCATATACATTTTAATGTAATGAGAGCATAGAGAGGCGAATAAAAATAAACAAAAGCTTTTCGTCGATACAATTCTCTGCACTGCAATTTCGCATACAGTAAAGAAACACAAATATACAACAACAACAAAAAAAAAAAAATTCAAAAACATTTCTAAGTGTGGAAACTTCCAACAACTGGACTCAAAGCCACATAGCAAACCATAGGATATGTATATAATAAAATAAAATTTAGAAAAGAAAAGGAGGCATTTTCCTTTCTCATATAAGGAATTCAAGTCCCAAACAGGCATCCCTTCCGTTCAGAAAGTCCAAAACCGAACGCTTTCAAAACAACTCACCCAAGGAGTAAACGAGCGTACCCACATAAAGTCATGCACTCATAAAAACTATTCAGAAAAGCACCAACTTGAGCTAGGGGAAAGCGAAACACATTCCATCCTCCCTTTAACTTTGCTTTATGGCTGCAGTGGTGGCCGTTCTTCAAAGTTCATCATGGAGTTATCTGGTGGATCTATCAGTTGCAGCAGGTCTTTTGTGCTGGCTCTTCTCTTCAAATCTCAATTCTGAGACCACTTACTGGTGTGCCAGAAGATATGATATCTACAATTGTGCTGCACGCATTTGCTTTTGAGTCTCTTATTCAGTAAAGCTCAGATCTCCTGCAAAGTGATGTTTAACGAATCTTGCTATTGCAGCTTTGGGCCCACCGGCGGAAAATCTTGATGAAAATCTCTGCTGTTCTAGTGCATGATTTCATCACTGAATAGCTCTTACATCAAAAGATCCTCTGTTGCATCTCCAGTAGTTATCGCTGCCCTCGGCCTGGGCCTGTCTTGACCACTGGTCTGGGCTAGTGCGATGAGCCCTTTCAATCTTGATGTAGCCTCCTTTAGTCTGACTAAACTCCACGGATCCATT
Source organism: Tor tambroides (assembly GCA_021397915.2). Taxonomy (NCBI): domain Eukaryota; kingdom Metazoa; phylum Chordata; class Actinopteri; order Cypriniformes; family Cyprinidae; genus Tor; species Tor tambroides. The sequence continues at coordinate 12,638 of JAFVLL020014550.1, read as the reverse complement.
TTTGTAGAAATGGCACCGTGTTAGAGCCTTCGGTCCCCTCTGGTAAGCAGGAATGCAGAATGTTTTGCGTGGTCTCTGTTCTGAGAAATAATCTAATATGTTAGTGAAATGCAACTTGACTTTCAAGGGGAGACAAGAGCACAGTTTACTCTCCTCAGTTAACCTCCTCATGAGTGATTCTTGATTCTGACTTCATCCAGCTGAACCTCCACATTCTAGTTCTTGAGTGAATATGTACATACCAATGAGATTCAGGTTGGCATCTATTGTTTTGAAATCGTCTCAAATCACTATGTTGAAACTGTACTCGCCATTGCAGACAACCAAGATAGTATGACTTCCCCCTCACAATGTTCAGTCATGTGACGCGGTCGGAGAAAGAGTCCTTCTTTTCAGTTTTCTTTGCAATCACGAGGCATTTTAAAGAAAAGATTGCAACTAAGATTCAAAGACATAATACTACGATCACATAGCCAAAGCCGTGGGGTTGCGTTCTACATAAATGAAATATTTAAGTAATTGGCTGATTGGAGCGGGAACTCGTGAAAACCGCTGCTACTCCCTGTCCGCCATCTTGCGCCCCCCTACAATTCCCTTTTTAATCCTATACCTATTCCGTCCTGTTGGTCTATACAAATGAATTATATGGGGACACCTACAGGCAATGGCTGAAAAATGAAAAATGCTGCCTTCGGAGGACGCATAAGGTAGGACCGGTGTTGTGCCCATTTTCGACTACTTGCCAAATTATTACCCCCTCGCTGAAATCGCTACCTGATTGTACAAGGGCCCGGGTATTACTTCTCTTTCCGCGTTCCGTTCCATCTCGCGCACAACAGTGTCCGCACAGCTTTCAAAGCAGGCTATACTCAACCGCGGATGAGTGCGGACGGACAAGCTCGACACATGCGCAGTACCACCTACTTGACACGCTCTGTCCCTAACCCCACCCCTACTCCTAACCCCAACCCCAACCCCTCCCCCACACCTAACCCTAAACCTACCAATAGCCTACTAGGGGGGTAATAATCTGGCGGGGGTCAGAATTCGGCACAAAAACTAACGTAAATAATTCGACACGAAACATTGATCTGAGTCAGCGACAGCGGAGTGATACAAGCATATTTACTAACGGTCAAGATGACAACCCAGATGAGCCTGTGTTATTAGTTTTACCTGTTGTTATCGGGAAATAACACACCTCGGAATGTCGTGATGAGAATCAACTATTTCAGAGAGCCGTGTAAGACTTTGGTCTACCATGACTTGAGCAGGGATGGTCAACTTCTGTCCTGGAGAGTCGACTGCACAGTTTAGCGCCAACCCTAGCCAAACACACCTAAACAAGCTAATCAAGGTCTTCAGGATCACTAAAGCTACAAGCAGGTGTGTTTGATTTGGAGTTCAAATCTGCGCAGGACAGTGGCAGGACCGAAGTTGCCCATCCCTGCTATAGAGGTTCCTGTAGGCTACCTACTGTCGGAAGTTGCTGTCGAAGTGAATGGCAGGTAAATTTCTGTCCAGTCCAAATTGTTTAGATTCGGAGACATTTTCATCTCTCTGAAAATGTATTTAGTATATTCGTTTTCATATCAGATGTGTATTAAAGCCGGACTAATTCACTAAATCACTTATTCTCCCCAAGTTCATTGGTAGATAGGCTAATAGCCGCGCGGCTTGAACATTGACCGCGTCGTGTGTTTTATTCACGAGTTACATTTATTTGCACGTATACTTCAATATACTGCGACAATTATGTAAATTAAGGCAATTCTATGTGTTCTCTGTAAATTGCGACGCAGGAATTCGCTCAACTTCAAGTCCGAATAATGATGTGAAACGAATTAATTTCCCGAATTATTCAACTTCAAAACATGAATTACTCTAGCACTCGCTAGTTTTCACTGCAGTAATTATGACCAGCTTGACATATTTGGATTTCTTTTTTTCACGTCCGTTTTTATTTCTTTTTTTCATTATTGTCCCGGATGCAGTATTCATTTTCAAGAGCCTGTTGTTTACTCAAGTTGTGAATTGGAGTTTGAAATCTGAGTTAATGTGATTGATTAGATATAAACACACTGTAACCCAAAGTAATGACAAGAATACACGTAGGCTATTTTTATTGTTTTTCTCGCGAGCAGGCTATTCAAGCGCGATCAGTGTCTGATTCACAAAAACGTGATGAGTTGTTTCCTTTGACAAAACATTAAAACGTATCGCCGAATTTAGTTATTTTATAGTGTAATAAATATAATATAAAAATATATTTAGACTGTAATAAATGTCACATTTAGGTTGAGCATCATTTAGTTAGGGGAAATGCTTTAATAGCCTACTATTTAATAGCCTACTGATCTGTTTGAATGAGGGCTGTGGGTGAACTTCCTCTATGTCTGCTTGCTTACTTCAGTATTTCTTTTAATGTTAAAATGAGCAGAAGGAGAAGTTATTGCAATCATACACAACTGTATGCTTTCAAAGATCATTCATTTTCTACTTTGAAGCTTATTAATTTTCATAAATAATGTCATTTATTATACCAGGGCTCTCTGGAATACTTGATTCTGATTGGTCAATCACGACATTCTGAGGTGTGTTATTCCCCAATAACAACCGGTAAAACTAATAACACAGGCTCATCTGGGTACTGTAAGTCATCTTGACTGTTAGTAATTATGTTTCATGTATCACTCCGCAGTCACTGACTCAGATCAATGTTTCGTGTCTAATTATTTCCTTTTTTTGGCAAGCAGCCGTGTAAGAAGCGGAATAATGTACATCCATCCGGTTGTTATTGCAAAATAAAGCCCTTCAGTCTTATACAACAGCCCTCTGCTTCAAGTCGGGGTGCTAATAAGCCTGTCGGGCTTTATTCTGCGATAACAACCGGCTGGATGTACATTACCCCTTACTTATTAACATCTCCAGAGGCAGTTCAATTTACCTCTTCACAAGGGTTGAATTTAGAATGTGATGCATTTGAAAATCTTCTTTTTTTCCAGATGTGTGTTGCTGTAGTTTTGTATTTACAAATTTGGAAATGAAAAGAGTTCCTTGACAATGAACTCATTTTAACTCTCATTGTAACAGAAGTTACCCAGAATTAAAACATTAATATGATTTGGTGATTTACTGCCACAATTCAAACAAAAGTGTGACCCTGTCCCAAATGTGCACTTGTGGTCTTGCGAACATACAGTGGCCGTCATGTACACGTGCCTGTGAATTCCACAAGATCCAGTTGTCACTTCAGGATTCAGAAGGGTTCTAACAAGTGCTCTCACAAGTGCTCTTCTTTGTGGCCGCTATGTACCATTGTTAGCTGCATTTCCACAACAGATTACTACCCCACAGTCAAAACAGCATTACAATCACTATAGTGTGAACTTGGAGAAGGATCACAAGGGATTTAGGATGGGGCCTATGACCTCTGATCCCTAAGCATATGCATCAGACTGTGCAGCTTTATTTATATTCAGAATGTTTATTTTGTTTACCTCTGTAAGATGGATTTATCTGGTGGATTTAGGCTGTTTTTTTTCTTTTTGTTCACTGGAAGTAGTGTAAAAATAAATGTGAAATAATAAATATAGTTAAAATGTAATATTGTTGTGCTTGAACTTATCAGGTTTGAAATGCCTGCAGCATGGCATGTGCACAGCAATCTGCTACTGAGTACCTCAGAAATGCCAGGAAAAACCTGGTTACTCATATGAAAAACCTTCCTGTGATCATTGAGAATCTTTATCAGAAGAAGGTTTTCAATGACTATGAGATCGATGCTCTCAAAGCCGAGAGGACAGAGTTTGATAAAGCTAGATGTATATTGGATTTGGTCATTAACAAAGGTGAAATGGCCAGTTATGAATTACTCAGGATTCTGGATGTCACTCAAAAGAGGACATTATCTTCTAATTTACACTACTGGATCAGCTGTTTTCCCTTCAGATGGGAAGATACAGAGGCCAGTTATTCATTTGGTGAGTAAAAAAATGAAAGAACATTTTGGTGAAATTAACACATTTCCAATAAAATTTTGTTATGCTTTTGTTGCTATTTTAGGTACAAAGCCCTGTCAAATCTACCAGACACAGTTCACGATGAAAGCAAAAAGCATCCTGAAGAACCAAAGGGAACGTTTCCGTAAATATCTAGATGACAAAGCACAAATAAACTTCAGTTTCATACCGCTTGTTTTAGAGACTGACTCTGTCATGAAAACGCAATGCAAAATAAAATTGAAAAACAAAAAATGCAAAAAACTACGACCCAAAAAGCTTAGAGCTTACATTCCTAATGAGGAACAAGCTCTATCACCTGTGGATCTCCTGAAGTGGCAGGACAAGAACATCCTCATCATAGGCAAACCTGGAGTAGGAAAAACTACAGTTGTCCAGGAAATGTTGCGTCGTTGGGCAGAGAAGGAAAACAGAGAGCTAGACTACATGTTTTACTTCGATGAAAGAGTTTTGGCCCACAGTTCTAATATTGCCAGTTTGCAGTCTGTTTTGTTTGATGTGTATTTAAAACCAATGGAAAAAGACAGAATGGAAGTATTTAAAGATATTGAGGAAAACTCTGAAAATGTTGTCATTGTGTTTGATGGTGTTACGGATTTGGAAGAAAATTCCATCTTATGGAAGATCATGAACCACGAGCTCCTGCCTGATGCCAAGATTGTGGTAACATGTAGATCAGAGGTGGAAGATGATCCACTTTTCTCCATTTGGCCGACACGGAAAGTGTATGTCCAAGGATTCAGTGAAGAGTCTATTCAGACTTACTATCAGAGTATGTTGGGTCATGATCCTGTTCTTCTAGATGTTATTTTGAAGAATCAGGAGCTGTTCAGTCTTAGTCATGTTCCATTGTATGCATTCATGATCGTAGACTTGATTGAGTTTAAATATGACACCGTATGCAACCATCCACACACAGTTACAGAGATGTACATCCACATTTTCCGTCTTGCTGTGAAGAAACATGGGAATAAAAAAAATAACCAAATAGATAAGTACCTGAAAGAGATGAAAGGTCAGGTTCATCCCTTGATGGAAAATGCTTTCAATGCAACTATGCAGAAGTGCCTGAACCTTCCAAATATTAGCAGTGATGACACAGACGTTTGTCATGCTTTTCTGAAAATGATCACAACAACAGACTCACCAACATCTGCAACAACATACTGTGCATTTCTCCACAACACAATGCAGGAATTCTTCTCAGCTTTGTGGCTTCTTGGGCATCCAGATGAAATTGAGAAAATCCTACAGCTCTGTCAGACTGAGCAGCATAAACACATGAGACATGTTCTTCCTTTCTTATGTGGACTTCTAGGAGAACACAATATCAAACTCCTCAACTGTCTCTTCCCAGAGGATCAGATAAAGAAAACATCTGACTGGTTCATTAAGAAACTGTTGGACACTTTTCTCCAGCCTCAGAGTGACAGTGAAGAGTTTGATCTTCTCTATGTGTGTCAGTGCTTGTATGAGCTCAAGTCTCCTAAAGCTTGCTTAATGTTCCTGGTGAAGATGGACCATCAGCTTGATCTAGAAGTGGATCTTGATCCTCATCAGTGTTGTGCTTTGGCTTATGTGATCGGTCAATCTAGAGATAAAGAGGTTTATTTGAATCTGGAGGACTGTCACGTGACTGACGTAGGAATGAACATGATGCTCAGCTGCTCACCATACATCAGGTACTAGAAATCAGGATGGTTAACTAATCAATCAAAAGTTAATCAATCAAAAATTTTTATTTCAATCCTCACAGACAACTTTTCACAAAAAAATAAAATGGATATAATTACTGAAAAAGGTATGGGCCAAAGCCTTGCTTATTATGCCTACCCTTTATACATAATTAAATGATGATTATCAAATTTAGTGAAAAAGTGACAATACAAGATAAACAAAAGTTACATAATACATTTCCCAAAATGTACATACATAATTACAAAAATACATATTCAAGCTATTACGTCAATATTTCAAATAATACATACACAAATTATTAATACTGAGTCATATAATTATTTATCATTGTTTTTATACATTTTTTAAAATTTGATCATCCAACAATTAAACTTTTTTTCTTATTATTTTGTTTGAATAATTCTAGCTGTAGTTTTTAAAGGGGACCTATTATGCTCCTTTTTTACAAGATGTAATAAGTCTAACGTGTCCCCAGAATGTGTCTGTAAAGTGCTTGCATGCAGGGGCGTAGTCATCATTTCAGAAGTAAGGGGGACAGAACTGTCAAATGTAATAACACTTTTTTTGTCTAATTGACAGGTTTTTATTATTATTATTATTATTGTTTTCTTATCTCCTACTTTTAATTAAGAAATCAAGTACACTGCTGGACAATTACCAATAATTTGTATTCTGTAGTATTTTTTTCCTGTATTTTTCTAATGGCAATTTTATGATTTGTTCATATACTATACTTTTTCCCATTTTTATCACAGAATAAGACAGAAAAAATTTCTATAGGTTAGTGTAATAAATACTATGTCCATTAGCACTGCATTATTCAGATTCTTTGTTTATTACCTGGAGATGACTTGGAAAAACACACACAAACCATATATTGTGGCAATCGTGCATGTATTGCCTTCACGTTTTTTATTCAGCTTATTCACAGCAATGGCTGGATGCCTTTGTCCATATTAGGGATTTCCTGGCACATCATAAATTATTACTTCTTACAAGTCCATTTTGGACTTTCTGCGCGAGAGCGCCCTCCGGCTTCGAGTAGGAACGAAACATACATGGCATTAGAGTAGAGCTCCATAATGTTCACATCTCCTCATTTTGGATACAAATAAAATGCCAGGTCTTGCATCTTTTCTCTTTGAATTTAAATCTAGATTTATTCACACTGGCCCCTGAAAACCTCTATGCGAACACAATTTCCTGAAAAAGTGTGGGGGACGATTTTACGTTCCCTTTTGATTCGGTCACTTCTACATTACTATGGGGAAACCCCTTGCTCCAAATACTCCTGAAGCCTTTTTGAATCACGCCAGCGAAACTGGCCAATGGCATTCAAGTGTGCAAAATATGAGGGGCTCCCTCTCTATATAAGGCAGCGTTTGTACGACATCCATTCAGAATCTTTTCCTTCAGCCAACCTTCTACGAGAAGCAAGAAGCCTATCAACAAGACTACTCACTGTGAGCTACACGCTGTAGCAGACACGCCTTCTCTTCCCTTGCTGTGTTCCAGTGAGCTTCGGACAACAAGAATGACTTGCGATTGCCTCTCCTGCGCAGAGCCAATCGAAACTTCTGATGGCCACGAATCGTGCGTCTTCTGCCTGGGTCGCGCCCCCGCGGAGGCGGCGCTTGGGGGGTCGGATTGCCCCCACTGCGGAGATATGAGCCTCCGGACTCTCAGGCTCTGTGTGACCATCGTCCAAGGCGATAAACTTACTCAACTAGCCCCGCTGCGCTCTTCCTCTGCAGCCTCTTTTGAGCTAAGGGGCAAAGTGCTGTGAGCTTCTGATGTGGATCTGTCAGGGTCAGGTGAAGAGCTCGTGCTGGCTCAGTGCCCACGTGCTCCTCACCCCCCTGCTGCAAGTCCCCTTCCAGTGCGCTTCATGACCGCTGATCTCCGCCCCCCCGGGTACAATTTCCTGAGGTTTGTATTCAAGGTGATAGTGTATCAAGTCACTGTCCTACCCTTTGGCTTAAGTCTGGCTCCACGTACATTCACGAAATGCATGGATGCGGCACTCTCCCCTCTGAAGCAGAGCGGAATGTGCATCCTGAACTATCTCTACGATTGGCTAGTCTTAGCCCAATCAGAGAGCATGCTGCTCAGCGACAAACTCAGACTTCTCACTCCTCTCCAGAGCTTAGGGCTGACTGTAAATATGCAAAAACTCATGCTGGTACCAACCCAGAACATCTTTGTAGGAGTGGAGGTGAATTCAATCAATATGAGAGCGTGCATGTCAGAGGAGCGCTCACAGAAACTGATCATCTCTCTCGCAGTCTTCTAGTTTGGGCACTCTCCTCTGCTGAAATGCTTTCAGAGGACGCTCGGCGAGATGGCTGCCGCCTCGGTAGTGTGCAAATTAGGACTCCTGCATATGCGACCACTTCAGCTCTGGCTAAAGAGCCGTGTGCCACAGAGCTCATGGTGCGTGGGCACCTTGCATGTCAAAGTGACGTGCGACTGCTTGGATGCGCTGACCCCTTGGCACGATAAGACTATGTATCACCAGGGTGTTCCTATTGGCCAAGTGATCATGAGAAAGACTGTGATGACAGATGCATCAGGCATGGGCTGGGGAGCCGTATGCGACGGCAGACCAGCCTTCGGGACATGGTCAGACACAGAGAAATTGTGGCACATAAACTGTCTGGAGCTCCATGCTGTACACCTAAACCTAGATGTGTCATCGCTTGCCTCACATGTGTTGTCAGTGCGAGCAGCGCACCCGCCTATTCAGCCTCAGTTATGATCTGAGTTGCAGGCCTCAGTGGTTTCGACCAGGTCGTATACACCCCTGTATTGATGTACCACCAATTCAATGCTGTCCCTATCAGCTTATCACATTGTTATGGTTCATCACGTCTTTTAGGACATGATCACCATCATACTCTACTTATTTGAGCACCGGTACAGCCGTTGCATCATAACACATAATTTCATTGAAATTAAACACACTTAAACTAATCTACATGTGATGGCACCGGCGCTGCCGCCATTTCACATTCTCTGTTTCACCGGTGTTAATTCCACCCCTGGTGTGACGCAGCATCGTTTAGTTGCTGCACGCCCCCCTTGACTTTTACATGGTTTCGACTAGGTCCTGCAGACTGAGCTGTGTTTACCAAGAGCACCAATATCATTGCTGCTCTCATTACGGTTCAGTATGTGAAACTTAACATACTTAGTCGAGCCAGGATCCATCGCTGTGACACGGCAGGATTTTATATGTTCCCCATAGCAATGTAGAAGTGACCGAATCGAAAGGGAATGCCTCCGGTTACTCATGTAACCTCGGTTCCCTGAGATGAGGGAACAAGACATTGCTCTTATTGCCGTGTCACCTAGCTCAGGATCTTATGGCTCGTTTCCACTGAGTGGTACGGTTCGGTACAGTACGGTACGGTACGCAATTATGTCCGTTTCCATTGTCAGAAGTTGTGAATGGTACCAAAATAGCGAACCGTACCACTTTTTTGGTACCCTTCCGTTGAGGTACCTAGCACAGCAAAGGGTACCAAAAGGGTGGAGCTAAACTCACTGCAGAACGTTGATCGGTTGACTAGAATCGTCACTTGTGCGTGATACAAGGGGATAAAGCTTCTTCACTCGTTCCGCTCTGCTGTGTTCGGCTTATTACTTCAGAGTGTGCAAACACAAAAAAATATAACATTGTATTTTTATAATTTTATATTTTCACACAGACAAGCCGTTTCTCGATATGCGTTCTTGTCTGTTCTTGTGGACTTGTGAAACGTCATTGCCCAAAAACCCACGTAATTTTCAAAATATTACTGTTATTGTGTCATGAAATGTAGTTTTAAGAGTTTTTCAGGCGAGAATGTAGTTGTTTAATACTCAAATCTGCGGTTTATTTATAAAGATAGCACCTATTTGAAAATTTGCTATGCCGATTTTGGAGCTCCAGGCGATCACCGGGTGCTCAGTGCTCATAGCAGCCTTACGCTCAGCTAGTCCTTCCGACATTTGCCGCTGGCTCTGATGTCTCTGTAGTGATTAAACATGATACAATTCGTTGTGTGTATAATATTTATTACCGTAGGCTAGTACAGCGGTGACTTTGTAGCATACGTTTGACTGAATTGTTCTTTTGTCTTTATTTCCTCTTATATAAGCCTCTTATACTTTGTGCTTATACTTTTATAATGGCTATTATTGTTCATTAAAACTGACATAGAGGCAGAGTTGTGCTTATTGTCGCGCTTTATTGTTGATCGCTACTTTCCGGCGTACACCACGCCTATCAAGTAAGGGTACTGTTGGCAGTGGAAACGCAAGCTAGATCAGAGTGTTCGGTCCCGAACCGTACCGTACTGTGCTGACCAGTACCGCTCGGTTGAAACGAGCCATTAGAATGCCAAGTTGCTTCAGTCAAGATTCTGAATGGATGTCGTACAAACGCTAACTTATATAGAGAGGGAACCCCTCATATTCCGCGCGCTTGAACGCCATTGGCCAGTTTCACTGGCGTGATTCAATAAGGCTTCAGTAGTATTTGGAGGAAGGGGTTTCCCCATAGCAATGTCTCGTTCCCTCATTTCAGGGAACTGAGGTTACGTGAGTAACCAGAGGCGTTTTATTAAAAGTGGAGGGGACACGTCCCCCACGTATTCTACACCTATGCATGCATGCATCTCGCTATTATTGGTTCTGCACAGATTGTGCTCATCTCAATGATGCTATTTACTTTCATGCATGCACAATAGTCAGCCTCTCTCCCTCTCATCTTTGTGTGTCTCTTGTTGCATTTAGGGTAGGAACTAATGTGCCCTGTAGAAATAAGTTAGCATTAAGCAAAGTTGTTTGTTGTAAACCTATTGAAAAATCTTTTCCGTTACTAAATTTTTTAACAACCACAATACACTACTTGTGATGCAGGGTTTGTGTGTGTGTTTTTTTTTTTCACAAAACAACATTTGCAGTAAGCTATATGTTGAGGTGTTCCATCCATCCATTGATCTGTTGTTCGCTACTGTAATGCAGAAGAACATTACTCACACTTTTAATAAGTGGGGATAATTCCCAAATTTAAATAAACCATTTACATGTTTAGGATATTTGCAATGTAAGAATGTACAGGGAAACCTAACATATAAAACACTGACTCAATATGTAATGTTTTCTCAATAAAATCAGATGATTTCCTGTTCAATAGAATGTGTGGGAATACCAATAGGGCGGCACAGTGGCTTCACTTATGACATCATGATCAATCCAGTCATGTGACTGAAGCAAGACACAGCTCATAACACATTATGGCAACAAGATATGTAAAAATAAAAGAGAATTTTCTGAGAATTTTTCTTATATATATATATCGTATATCAGTCAGTACATGCTCTTATGTTTGATTTCTGTGTTGCAGGTTAAAGACTTGTAAAGAACCACTGAAGCAAATCACATTCTTTCTAGAATTCTTTCATAAAGCGTCACAATGCTGTTGCAGTTTTTTTGATGTGAGAGAACGATACAACCCAGAAAACTGCAATGCTCTGCTGGATCTTTGCTCTCATGTGAAGAACTATGAGAGTCAAACAGGCAGGAGTTATCTTCCAGCATTACAGTCAGTTTTCCAGTCACCTGATGACTGGATCATAGATCTCTCAGAGAGAAAGAGCTCCATCCTCCTGGAAGTGCTGAAACTCCAAACAGAGAAGAAACCATTAGAGCTGAGAGGATGTTCAGAGGAAGAGAGTGAAATAATGAGTTTCCTTCAGTGTCTGCCCTACATCTCACAGCTGGGGTGAGATGATCTACAGCAACTTACTGAAGATGTTTATAGGTTTCAGTCAAAGTGCATAGCCCAATGCGAACACAAAGGCAACAAATGTGCACTACATCTTATGCACTTTTTTAACAATACCTAAATTCAAGTGCAATTTCTGTCAGGTCATTGTATAGCTGGTTGTGGGTAGAAGTGTTCACGCTCTCTGTGGGTGTTAACATGCAAATAGTGGTGTGCTTATCGATGGCAATAAACAGGTTCCACAAAGCAAATGCTATCAAAGTACATATCTTAATAAATGTAACCCTGGACCACAAAACCAGTCTTAAGTCGCTGGGGTATATTTGTAGCTATAGCCAAAAATACATTGTATGGGTCAAAATTATCTATTTTTCTTTCATGCCAAAAATCATTAGGATATTAAGTAAAGATCATGTTCCGTGAAGATATTTTGTAAATTTCTTACCGTAAATATATCAAAACTTCATTTTTGATAAGTGATATGCATTGCTAAGAACTTCATTTGGACAACTTTAAAGGCGATTTTCTCAATATTTAGATTTTTTTGCACCATCAGATTCCAGATTTTCAAATAGTTATATCTCGGCCAAATATTGTCCTATCCTAACAAATCATACATCAATGGAAAGCTTATTTATTCAGCTTTCAGATCTATGAATCTCATCAAATTGACACTTAAGAATGGTTTTGTGGTCCAAGGTCACAAATGTGTCACTAAATAGTAGTTATTAATAATTTTGCTGCTGTGTGTCAGCAGAAAAATATGATTACTTTAATGAAGCCTAGATCTAATTAGTCCAAACAAGTGACACATTTGTTCATGTGTACATGCACTACCAACTTTGTCTGCCTGGGCTGCCTTCATTTATATCACCGTTACTTGACAGGGAATAAAATTTAACTTCCAAATTCAAATGAACTTCTCTTAACCCATTCACATTTATGCTTAAAGGGTTAGTTCAGCCAAAAATGAAAATTAGTCTGTTATTTACTAACCCTCAAGCCATCCTAGGTGTGTATGACTTTCTTCTTTCAGACGAATCCAATTGGAGTTATATGAAAAATTGTCCTGGGACTTCTAAGCGCTATCGTTGCAGCCAGCGGGCATTTCTGTTCAACAGTCCAAAACACGTTAAATAACGTTG
>JAFVLL020014549.1:32500-52156 GCA_021397915.2 Tor tambroides | reverse complement strand
TCCTAGAATATCATTATATGCTTTAACATTAAGATTTGTACTCATGGAAATTACTAAAGTAGTCAAACCTGTTCATTAGAAGGGGGCGACCCAATGCCAATATAGTGTGTATATATATATAAATATATATAAATTCATGACAAAGTGGAATATTATTTTAAATTATTTTTACCTTCTCGTGAGTTTGGTCAACAGCGGTCAGTCCAGCATGGGTTAATTCTCAGCTAATAATGGCTCTTTTCAGTGTCCTGTAGGTTTGAGGGGTTTCACATTTCGGAAACACACCTCATTCCCATCTGGGACGATCCCAGGACGGATATAGAGTATATATCATTAATGATGTGCTTTTGTGTGTGTTTGTGTGTTTTAGCCAGATATATTTAATTGTCTGAAGAGTTTGCTGCTCCTGTGAATAAAAAATAAAAGATTACACACTTGGGAAGATGTTTTTCAACCTATTTTTAAGTTCTCACCGCTTACAGGGGGTAAGTTACACCTTTAACCCATTTGATGGACATATATGTTAATATATGGTTAATATATGGTTAAAAAAGGTCTAATTTCTGCATGTAACATTTGAAGCCTTTATGTATAATGCATTATTGTATGTTGTAATGCATTATATCTGTTCATAAATAATCATAACCAATGTTAAACATATTTGCCTCATATTTGAAGGTTTGTTTGTCATGTGTTTTAATGCAATGTACTTTTCAAAGGTGTAACAATATATAAATAATTATTAATTATAGTTGTCCGTGAGATCATACAGTGCACTACAAGCAGTGTTGTAATTAATTATTGTAATTGAATTACTTTCCCTTAAAAAAGTAAAGTAAGAGATTACTCTTTATTAATTTTTCTGCAATTTAATTAGTTACTTCTAATGTAATTTATTAATAAATACTGTGCATAGAACAATTTTTATATAAAATGTTCAGATGTATGTTTTTAATGTAACTTTCTCCCTTTAAATACTTTAGTCAGTTCAAGAATAATTTATGCAATTTTATATTATTTATTTACAGAATTAAAAGAGCAGTTCTATGTCTGTTCGTGTATTGTTCAATGGTTGGAATTTAGAAAGCAATTAGTAGTAATGCAATACTTTTTAGAGAGAGTAATTAGAACAGTCTAATTACACTGTTGAAGATATAATTAGCTAGTAGTTTTACATTTTTAACACTGATTACAAGGCGTAATTAATGCATTTGAAAAGACTTTTATAATGCATTATGTATAAATGCTTTAACCAACAATCCTTTTAATTCAGATTGGCATGGTTTGGCGATGAATATATTATATTTAATAAACTTCACTCTGTATAAGTGTCAGTGAATAAAAGCTAGAATAAAAATAAATTTAAAAATGAAAAAAAAAAGAGATTAAATCTAAAAAATGAAGGGAAAAAAAATCTCATAAAACACAAAGTATTCTGTGTAAATCATCAGGGCACAATTTGAATGCATGGTCTACTTAGCCTGGAAGGGTCTTATTTATTTTAGAAAAGCAGAAATGTAGTACGTTTTTGCAAGAGTAATTGTTGGTGTTGAGTAGTTTAGGAGGTTTTCATGAAGACCTGTGACCTTCTTTAAATGAAGTGCTACCGTAATATCTCGTACACTCATCATAACAGTGTAAATCATGAGCGCTCAATCAATACTGAGTTCATAGTGTACTTCATAGCTGGAAGGGTCTAAAACTTCTTACAGAACTATAACTGAGGAAGTGTTGGCGTGTGGAGGGAGTCGAGTAGTTCAGGGGCACATGAAGACCTGTGACCCGGGGGCCGGGTTTCAGCGGCTGGGTAACAGAGCGTGGCCTGAACGTGTTGGAGTTAAATAAACTGACATCCAGAAAGCCAAAGTCTTGGTCCTTTTCACCCGAGTCTCCACACGTCATGCTCGAATGACACACAAAATGGCTTCCACCAGCAATGGAGGCGCTCTCTAGTAAATGGCGTCGGTTTATGTTGCGGATTGTATGTACTGTATACGTCACGTCATAACGCTGCATAGAGCTCTCTGGAAATAGGTTAAATAATGTGATCGTTATGCCTCATTGCTTTGCCAGAAAAGAGAAATCGCTCAATTTTGCACAAAAACAAATACAAAAATTGCATGCTTTCAAGCAGTTTTATATTGATGTTTTCCCCATTAAAACTTGACATTTTTATTGTACTGTAGTAACTTTTTTTTGTGCAAAGGTATATTTTGCATGTTCCCTGTGTTGGTTTTGTTCCAAAAATTCTATGCACTTTTTTCAGTTGAAGTGGAAGGAAAAATCAGTCAAGTCTGTAAATGTAAAATGTTTGATCTGCAAGTCATTCTATTAAAAACACAAGCCATTATGACATTATACATAGGAATATATATTATTATAGAAGCACCAATTTTTTAATAAGAGAATATTTTTGTGTTTTTTAGCATCATATTTGTAATGAATTAACTTTTTTTTGTCCAAATGCTGTTTTCATTGGTAGCAATTATATGTACAGTATCTGCTAATGGTATTTTTGTGACAAACATTTTTAAATAAAACATATACATTGTACAAGAGATAAAACGTGTAACTCTATAACATTTTATCTGCATGTTGTTCCACTAAAGATAAAGTACATTTGTCTCACACACAGACAGACACACACACACACACACACACACACACACACACACGTTTATTTTTGTGGTTTACGGGGACTCTCCGTAGGCGTAATGGTTTTTATACCGTACAAACTGTATGGGCTATTGCCCTACACCAACCCTACACCTAAACCTACCCCTTACAGGAAACTTTCTGCATTTTTAGATTTTCAAAAAAACACCATTTAGTATGTTTTTTAAGCCTTTTGAATTACGGGGACATAGACAGTGTCCTCATAAACCACCTTCAAATTGTAATACCTCTGTCATACCCATGTCATTAAACACATTTTGTCCCCGTAAACCACAAAAACCAGTACACACACACACACACACACACACACACACTCACTCACTCACTCACACACACACACACACACACACACACACACACACACGCACACACACGTGTGTCCTTGATGAGTGCATTTCCACTTAATCTGTTACTTTACATTTATTGCATAACATTTATGTAGTAATGTTTGTCTTTTATGTCAAATACTGTAAATGTAAGATTTTTACTGTAGATTTTTAATCAATTTAATTATACTTAGTGAGCTTGTATTTTACAGTGATGCCAATAAATGTGTTTTTGAGTGAATAAACTGAGATTGAGATATTCAAAGATGATGTGGCTGTATTCTGTCACATGTTCAGAGAGCTTTAGTCTGTTTTGTGAACATCATGCCTGTCTTCGGTTCACTCTGATGGGAATATGAGTGAAACTTCACCTTACAGTGCATGATCATGATGTGTTTATTTCCACACGCTGACAAATGATCATTAGTTCAGGTTTTTGTGTAAATTTTTGACAACTGTTTTCATCTGACAGAGTTTAAGGCATTCAGCAGGTGTGTTTATCCCTAAACGACCCATAATGCCCTTTTCTGTGCTTAGAGGAAAGAGCTTTGCAAATTAAGAGTTGTTTTGTCTCCAGTGACCTGAAAATGAGCCCTTAAGATCCTTCTTTTGTCAAAGGAGCTCTCAGAAGGGTCTTACCTTCACATGGACACGCAGAAAAACGCTTCCACTTGAGCAGAGACGCTTCCAGACACTTGACAAAACAGCAGGAAGATCATCAGAGTTAACCAAGAGCTCACATCAAAGAACATCTTCCTGTGATCAAATAATTAGTTGAAACGGGTTACAAATGACAAATGTTTTATGTGGCAGAATTGAAGATTTAGATGTTTCACGAAGACCCAATAAACGCGCATAGGCCCAGATTTACATCTTTTTTTATTAACATCTTAAACATCTTATCTTCAAGATGAAGCAAATGTTGTAGTTGAGTTGTAGTTTAATCTTGTGTTAAGTGTTAATGCATCGCTAAATTGTGGTTGTTCTAACGCGTTTTGTGCAACTTTGAATTAAAACTGAGCGCACGCGGAGAATCTGAAGGTTTTGTTGTTGTTGTTGTTTGTGGGTGGGGGGTGAAATATTGAAATAAGAGTTTAAAATATGAGGGAACAAAGTATCACAAAAAATCTAATTAGTAAACTTATTTATTTATTTATTTTAGAGTATAGGCCTACTTTGGTTCATAAACGAATTGAATCTTGTAGCTTAAAGGAAATAAAATGTGCAGCATGCTATTTTTCATTTATAGTCCTATTTATGTATTTATATTAGTGCGCTATTTTACGGTTTGTATTTGAAAAACAAGGTCATGTTGCATTTAAGATCTAAATGCATAAAACAGGGTTTTTTCTTTGTTGTGTGTGTGTGTGAACGTCCGTATTTTTTTTAATCATTATTATTTATCTGTTTATTTGTTGTTTTGAGGAGGTAAAACTAATGAATTAACATGTTATGTCCTTTGATGGTCAGCTGTTTAATTTATTAGCCCGCCTATGCTTCAGATTAATGTAAAAAAAATAAATAAATAAATAAAATAAATAAACACACACGTATAAACGGCCCTTGTTTGAATCTGAACAAAATTATATATATATAAAAAAAATAAAATAAAAAAAAACGTGTGCTATTGGCAAAGCCTCATTTGGATATAAATCAGAAGATTCGTAAAACTTTTAATAATTTGATGTTTTATTTATTTTATGACGTGGTAAAATTGATGAGTTAACATGTTTCTTCCTTTGGTCAGCTGTTGTAGGCTATTAGTTTTTTAATGCTTCAGGTTAATGTAAAATAAATTAATGAATGGATGAATGGCCTTGATATAATTTAAACAGTAAAACCTAGTAAAAAGACAGAAAAATGGTCGTATCGGTTATCATTGGCAAGATCATTGGAAGACTCGTAAAACTTTCAACAAATAAATGACTTAAATATATAAACCATTAAAATGACAGAAAAAGTTGTAGTAGGTGATCAAATCCTCATTTGGCTCTGAATCAAGTTTCGTAAAACTTTAAATAAATTATTCATTATTATTATTTTTGCTTATAGGCTTAACTTACATAGCATATATAAAATATAAAGAAGCGTTAGTGGATGGCAAAATACTTACGAACCTATTATCTCTTAATTAAAATAAATTATTTTGACACGCCAAAACCTGTTTTTAATAACAGACTGTTTTTTAGAACTAGCAATGTCTTTATTTTTGGTCATGTATTATGTATTCGAGTCTCTATAGTAAATAAAGTGCAGGCATTGTTTTAGAAAGTAAATTGAGCATCTTTGTCCGTGAGTCCCTCCCTCTGAACGTCTGTCCGAGCACATTAATGTCGCTCCTGTTCCTCTGAAGGTGTCTTGAGTTTTTTGGACTTCATATTGTCTGTGCCTCACTGAGAGTTTCACTTCTGCTTGATCCGGGACACGTGGAGCTGAAGTTTCAGGAACATCTGGACAGTAAGTTTAGCATTATTTCTATTGGAAATGGGTCAGAATTAATGTCAGAATGTTTGCGTAAAGGCTCAGTTATATCTCAACTTTCTTATTTTTATTATTATTAATTGGGCATGTGAATACAATGCATTAGTTTGTGAATATTGTGGTTTCGTCATTTGTCTGGATTGACTCGACGGCGCTATATAGCCTTTACGCAGATTATAATTGGTGGCACTTTAAAGAAATTGTTGTGAAACTATATAGCCTCTATATATAACTGTGTGTGTGTGTGTGTGTGTGTGTGTGTGTGTGTGTGTGTGTGTGTGCATGAACTATATCAGTGAAGCAATAATAAAAATTATTGCATAATATTATGATGAAAATATCCATATTTAACATTTTTAGCATGCATAACTTAAATGCATAGCATGCAGGTAAATGCACTGAGATTAATCTGAACGCGTGAAGCTAAATGCATTAAATCCCTCGAGCTGGTGAGTCTTTGTTCACAAAAAGCGGATTTGTGTTGCATGACTAGAAAGGATGCATTTGCCTTCATACAGAAATATTCCAATACTTTATTTCTTTGTTCTGAACGGACGTTCAGGCATATACAAGAAAAAAGACAAACTAGTACAAATTTGCACATTAAAAGACTATGACAACTAAAGGTGCAGAACTATAAATCACATGTTGGTTAAAAGGGAAATAAACAGCTCTAGAAATCACATTTCCGATTTGCACAGAGAGTTGAAATAATGGCTTCAGAATGTCATAATAGCAAATGAATGTGCAGGGATGTTATATTTCAAACAAAAGCATTAATGATCTGTCTTTGGTGCTGAATCACCTCCACGCGTAAAAACTGTATTAAAATACTGTTATGTGTGTAAACAAAACCTCGTGTCGTCACAAAACAGCATTTTACGTGACAGTATGTACATATAGGCTATAAACTCATCCCACACAGAGCTTAGCATTCAGTAGCTTAGCTTTACTATAGTAAGTCATTACATGACCTCTCTGAACACAGGCCCACACTAACCGATAGGCAAATTCATAAAACATTGCATATAGATGTATATATGTTACCATATTTCAGGTTTACACAGCTAATAATAATAATAATAATAATAATAATGTTTCATTGTCAGAACGCACACCTGAGACGGTCCGAACGCTCAACCCTGATTTAAGATATTAAGGCGCATTCACAGTTTGAGACATAAATAAAAAAGGAATTAGTCATACTAAACGAATAATATGTGCCAAACATCTAATAAGAACGGTATCCCACAGTAACAAGGGATAAAAAACATTTCGAATAAATACAAAAACATCATTCACAAAGAAATACTATAAATAATACCTTTTAAAAAGAAAGAGAAACAAACACGCACGGTTATTGCCTTTGGCATAACACCACATTACTTCTACAAAATAAACTTAAATAGACAAAAAAAAAAAATCCAGACGCACAGTCCTCACACAAAAGGACAGCTTGCACATTTCGTGGCGAGGTTTTCTAGGAAAGTTTGGATGTTCCCATTGGAGAGGGCGCGCAACGCTCAACTTAGGAACGAATTGGGCGCGACGCGTTTGTGTTGAGACAGAAGTCCGCTAGAAAGTGGTGCTGTGAAGGACGGTAAGCTAGTTCTTAGGGAATCCGACAGCAGCGGGGACGGAGAGCTGGAGATGCCGTATCCCGGCGCGCTCGGGAGCGGCTGCGGCTGCTGCGCACCCGGTACGAAGTATCCATTGTGCCCTGAAAGTAATCCAGCGGCGGACGACGGAGACACACCGTACCCATTGATACTCCCGCTAGAGGCTCCCAGAATGGGACGAGACATGTCCCCGTTCCCGAGCGGCTCCACGCCGGGGAGTAACGTTCCGTAAGCGTGTCCCTGGTTTAGAAATCCGTGCGTGGAGCCGTTATAGTGCGAATGATGGAGGGGTAAAAATGGAGACAGCTGCCAATAAAGCGGGTTGCTCGGGCGTTCGCCAAGTCCGAGTCCGAGGGGTGCGAAGCGGAGGCCCCTTTTCATCACCAACTTGCCCCGCGAGGTCGCCGAGCGCCGGCGGAGCTTGCCGGTGGTCCCGCCGATGAACACGTCATCGCTGGAGGGATCCAGCATCCAGTAGTTCCCTTTCCCAGGATCGTCATAATGACGCGGGACCTTCACGAAGCACTTATTGAGGCTCAGATTGTGCCGGATGGAGTTCTGCCAACCCTGCTTGTGCTCCCGGTAATACGGGAAGTTCTTCATGATGAACTCGTAGATGCCGTTGAGCGTGAGCCGCTTCTCGGGACTCTGTCTGATGGCCATCATGATGAGCGCGTTGTAGCTGAACGGTGGTTTGTCGAATTTCTTTCCCTTTTTAGGCGGCTGTTCCTCCGCGTCTCGCTGCGCGGAGTCCATCTCGGACGCTTCCGGGGGTTTGTCCAAGTCCGGTGCCGCCGGACTGCCGCTGCGCTTCGCGCCCTCATCGTCAAACTTCGATGGGAGTAACAGGCTCTTGATGCTGAACGATGTCGACTTCTGCACCATGGTCGGCTCACTCTGATCTCCCATGCCGGGCGATGGACAAACAAAAGCCGTGGTTGAAAACGCAGGAGGTCAGGCGCGCAACGGCGGGGACGCTGCATGCATGACAGAACTTTCAAGACGGAGGACGCGACGCGACGCGAGAAATTGGTGATTAACCAGCGCTCGGTCTTACCAACTACCTCATCTCAGGGTAGGGAGGAGGAGCTCTTCTCTAGCTGGAAGCTGGACAGTACAGTCTCGGCTCACTCCATCATAATGCGCGGAGAGCCCCGTGCGCGCTGGAGTCTGGAGAGTCTCCTGTGCGTCACTGATCACGTAGCCTGAATAGGAGGGACGAATATTTGTGCACACATTACCTGAAAGGCACTGAAATAAATTTTAAATGATCCAGAACTAAAGCATTCGTGATGTTGAATCAAAGTGGCACTCTCAAACTGTCTTAATAATACTTCGAGGGGATTCGGATTAGTTGTGTTAAATAATAGGGCCCTAAAGCGTGCATAATATCTTGTCTGATCCAGTACAGTGTTGTGTATTACAACCAGTGCGGATCTATTGATTAGTAGGCTTTCCAAGAATAATAATGTATAATATAATTCTGTGCGTAAAAGCGCGCAGGCTGAGCCAAGTGCGCCTCTAGTGTCAGCGCGGGTCACAAATCCACTGAGATTCTGTTAGAGCAGTGCAGAAGTTAAGTTGACACTTTGAAGGTCTAATTTATGTCGTTTTTATTCATTGAATTGTACTATAAAGCAGTGTGATTCCAATGCGCTGCGTTTATTCGTCTCAAACAGCAAGTTTGCGCGGTGGGAGGTGACCGGTGACCATCATAACAGTCTAGTCGCACTGTTGTTTACTTGTGTATTTTATCGATCAGTTAGTATGAAATTTTGCTCAGGTTGCATCAGAATAATTTAATTATGCGTTTAATCTATAATAGCTTTTTTATTTTGCATTCTGAAATAAATGATTTTTTCCAATTCACACTTTATTATTTGAGAATAAACGAATGTCTTTGTTAAACGTCATAAATATCTTTGTTAAATAAATGCATGATTTCGGAACCAAGAAAAATATTGTATTTTTCTTGTTTGAAGGCTGTTTGCATCTGTTGCTGTGTTGACGACTGTGAAATGATTTAATTTATAATGCATAAACTGTGTATTTTAGTGATGTACAGACCAATACAACACTTTATTTTATATTATTAAAGAAACATCGAATGTGCATAAAACAAAAGGATAAAATAAATAATGAATCCGTTTTTAAGATATTGTGAAATGGCTAAAATATGCAAAGAAAAAGAATACAATTTAAATGTATTTTTATTCAACAACAACAGTTCGTGTTACAATAATTCATGCTTTTTTATATGTGTGCATACAATTTTATTTTCTAAATAATGAATATCATCACTACTGCGTCAGACGACCGTGTTCTCGCATTACCGTAGCCATATTAAAATGAATGAATAATATATATTTGTTGAATTTACGAAAACTGTTTTGCAGCCCAAACAATAAATCATGTTGTGTTTTTGTATAAGTAGCTATTTACAGCCCACTTTTCAATTGACTTCTTAATAATCAAGCTTTATCGAGTATAAACATCTCACGTATTCACGTAAATTAATGTCTTGCTGTTTCTCATAAATTATTATTAAAAAAACGACGGGATGTTTCAGTAATATTGTTGTATAAAATTATAGTTTATTTTGATTTCATCTGATATTTTCAACATAATTAAAGTATCATTAAGAGACAAAATGATTTCCAGCTATTTGTCGAGCTGTTTACAACCGCTTAAGATTTTTTACTTTTCTATCTTTTTATTCATCAAAGCCTTTCCTTTCCAATAAACACAGAAAGTGCTAAGAAAAATAGACATGTTATAAGAAAACATAATAGTAGCTATATGAGCTTGTTTTCATTCTCCAGTCTCGTATAAATTGGTCTGTTTTTCAAGCGCTTTTTACACCTCAAATTTAATTGAATCCATCCTGTAATAGGTTAAATAATTGTTACATGGCTCTCTCTCTCTCTCTCTCTATATATATATATATGTGTGTGTGTGTGTGTGTGCCAGACGTTGTTCGCACAAAACAAATCCTAAAATAGTAAAAAAAAACACAGGCTAGGCTACATTACACTCTTAAAAATAAAGATGCATCACAATGCCACAGAAGAACCTTTTTGTCTAAATGCTTCCATAAAGAACCTTTCTGTTTCACACAGTGTTGAACTAGTTACTCAAAGAATGTCATTTATTACTTATTACTAGTTACTCCTTTCAAAAGTAATACTTATTACTTTCTGGCAACAGTAATTAGTTACACTACTAGTTATGTTTTCTTCACAGAAGTTGTAACTGTGTATCTTCCACATAAAATTCTTGTAGAACATATTTCTGCCTCATCATTTGACCAAAATCCACACTGGATCGCAGTCAGAAGTGATTACAAACACTCAGTAGTGATTGATAGACAGTGACATTCAAGTAGAAGTGTTGTATTCATTTCATTAATTGTCACGTGTAGCTTGAAGCTAATTGTAATTTCTCCGTTACCCATTATATTTCATTATGCATTTTATCAAATCACATACGTTTGCAAGAAACTGTTTAGTTTTCCAAAAAGATGTTTAATTATAGTAATATAATGTAGCACATGCAGTGTTCAGATCATGCAGTCAAAATCAATATAATGCAATATTTCTATGTGCTGAATGTAAGCTTTTCCATATTCCAAGCTTGCCTGCTGCATGCACTGAGGACATCACATGCATGTGCGAGTCGGGAAAATTATGAAAATAAATCTAGGAATTATTTGATTGTTGGAGTTGAGGCATCAAAAGTAACTAAGTTACTAAGCTGTTTTGGTAACTGTAATATTATTACTCAAATCAGTTACACTAGTTACTGCAAAAAGTAGGCCTACATATTGGAAATTATTATTGTATCTGATTGTATTAGTCTGTATAGAGTGATAGTCGATGTAAAAAGAGCAAATGGGAGAAGCAGAAGAACACAAAACTGCAGAAAAACAAAGTTAAAGAGGGTAAATTTTATCATTCAGATGATCTCTTCTCGTATGTTTCAAACACTTCGGCTCTTATATGTTCTTTCTTACTCCACACATGCATTAAATGTGTGTCCTTGAAAGCGTTCGGTTTTCTAGTGTATTTCTTTAACTTCTCAGGTAATATTAATTGTGTGACCTATTTCCGATATGGCTGAAATTACAACAACAATAGTTTACATACACATGCATTTAACTGATTGATATAGGGACAATTTAGTAGTTGCTGGATTAGGATTAGGGTTAGGGTTAGGGTTAGGACATGTCATAGCATCCCTAAATTCTACACCCTTGAAAATTTAAGATTCGTTTGAATTACAACATTCAAAACATGTGATAATTTACCTCAATTGGACTGGTTTAGTAAAACACAGACAGACCACAACAATGGCGGCAATAAACAAATACATAATGAGGCATAAATCTCCCTCTAAACACCAATGACACATAACAATAATCAACAGCAGTAGCCTGAATAAAGCTTGCAAACAATGACTGCATAATTTATTTATGCTGCAGTGCATTCTGGGAATTCACAAACCCTCAACAATCAGCAACATTGTTCAATACGAAGCTCTTTGTTCAGATGAGTCTGTGATCATTTGGGGGAATATTGTTGGTCTAATTCACATCTCTTTGTAACTAAAAGCATCTGCTAAATGACTAAATGTAAATGTAACTACGCTGAATTATTGAATGGAATTTTAGGATCTTCTACTGTACAACATTACAGTCTGTACTCATTTCATCTCTCTCTGTTTGTTGCTGTTCTCTCTAATATGTGACCCTGGACCACAAAACCAGTCTTAAGTCGCTGGGGTATATTCGTAGCAATAGCCAAAAATACACTGTATGGGTCAAAATTATCCATTTTTCTTTTATGCCAAAAATCATTAGGATATTATGTAGAGATCATGTTCCATGAAGATATTTTGTAAATTTCTTAGCGTAAATGTATCAAAACTTCATTTTTGATTAGTAATATGCATTGCTAGGAACTTCATTTGAACAACTTTAAAGGAGATTTTCTCAGTATTTAGATTTTTTTGTACCCTCAGATTCCAGATTTTCAAATAGTTGTATCTCAGCTAAATATTGTCAGATCCTAACAAACCATACATCAATGGAAAGATTATTTATTCAGCTTTCAGGTCATGCATAAATCTCAATTTCGAAAAAATTGACACTTAAGACTGGTTTTGTTATCCAGGGTCACTTATAACTGTTTACAGCTGCTGTTGAGAACCAGGCAAATGCAGCTGATTTGTGTTTCACCATGTGACCAAAAGAGGAAAACAGATAAACTGTGTTTGGGACTAGTTTGCAAGAGTAAAAATAATTGTAGCATTTTTTTTTACGTTTCTTACAAATCTACCAGATTTAACAAATGGCTCTTTTAACACTTGGATTTTAAGTTTTAAGTTTTAAATCTTAAAACTTTACATCTATGCTCTGGTTTAAATGAGACCAGAAATATGATCAGTACAGTTCATTTCAAATTGTCCTGTGGTGTGACGAATTAATTTTTAAAAGTACAAATATTCCATGTAGCCTTTCAATTAATATAAGCCCATGCATAGCCGATAATTATGAAAGAATGAGCAGGATGCAATTTAAAATAATTGAAAGTAATACAGTTATTAAAACAATGACTGTTTCAAATAACCATATTGTAAAATCTTGTATTTGTCATTCATGTTAAATGAAGTATATCAATTCAAAGCCATCAAAACTCCAGACAGCATAAGATAAATAATGGACATACAAAAATGTAGTTTTTATATCAAATATTCAAATCTGAGTTGTTTCTGTCTTTCTTTCTTTCTTCTTAAATTTTTCTTAAAGTGGAGAGAATATTGCTATATTATCACCATTTTTACACCCTGGACTAAGTCATATACTACAGTCACACAGAGCTGTAGTTTATTGTTCTTTTAAACATTATATTTTCATGATATCATGAATGCTTTGATATTTTGTTATCTAACACAATGACATTTTAGTGTGAGTTAAGTGTCTAAATACTGTTTTTGTTGCAGCTGTATCTTATGTAAGAGCTAAACATTGCCAAAATGAGACGGTCCTGATGGAGTTTGATGCTCAGCACCCCTCAAAAAAAATACCCTGCGAGGCACTTTAGCAGCGGATTTCATAAAGCCTTTTAAATCACAAAGAGATTCAGCCAAAACAATTAGAGAGGCAAAACAAGAAACAGTCACAAACAATGATATAAATCCACTCATATCATCAGAATCATCACAGTTTCTTTGCATTTGCCGTTATGAATGAGAGAGGTTTGTTTTGTTTTTTTAATCTGTGATTTAAGGACAAAATTGTCCCTAGAATTTCACTAAATCTGATTAAACCTCACTTTAAAAACATCCAAAGATGTCTACATTTGGAAAAGAGATTATATATATATATATATATATATATATATATATTTTATTCTAAAAATGCAAAACATTTTTTTTAAAGGTTTAGGGCAGATTTTGATTAGTCTGTTGTTGTTGTTATAATTAGATTTACATGAAAACAATAGAATATATACACTGATTTAGACAGCTAAGTGTGTGTGTGTGTGTGTGTGTGTGTGTGTGTGTGTGTGTGTGTGTGTGTGTGTGTGTGTGTGTTTATATCCCGGTGGGGACTTAAACCTGAATACACACAGACTCATGGGGACTCGTGTCACGGTGGGGACCTAAATTGAGGTCCCCACGGGTAAACAAGCTTATAAATCACACAGAATGAAGTTTTTTGAAAATCTAAAAATGCACAAAGTTTCCTGTAAGGGGTAGGTTTAGGTGTAGGGCAATAGCCCATACAGTTTGTACGGTATAAAAACCATTACGCCTATGGAGAATCCCCGTAAACCACAAACCAGACATGAGTCTGTGTGTGTGTGTGTGTGTGTGTGTGTGTGTGTGTGTGTGTGTGTGTGCCGTACTGTTGACAGTCTGAGCTCTAGGATTATGGGTTTTCTCTGTTGGGCATTACTGGCTCAGAACAAATCAACAAATGATGTGTGTGTGTGTGTGTGTCACAGTTCCTCCTCAATCAGTCGGCACAGCTGTGATACTGACAATCCAAAGATGAGCACACTGTTGTGGAATCTCTAAACTTGCCTGTCTTGTGCTTGTTTTGGCTGTAGCTTACAGATCAAGATGGTTCTTTATGATTAGCAAAAGACCCTCGTCTCATCAAGACCTGTTTGATCTGGTTTAGGATTGCTTTATGCATCTTTGCAGACTGAAAAAGTTATTAATGTTCTTCAGTGTTTTTGAGCTGAAGTGCAAGGTTCCCCTTTTACATCAGACCATCAATCTTCTTTTGCATTGTTATTTCAGTATTTTTTTTTTTTTTGTCAGATAATCAATGTCACCTATACTTATAATGTAGAAACTGAAAGTCATAATTTAGAATTTTGTTTGACATTTTTAAAATGTAAAATCAGAGCATTTTTATTTATTTCCTGGTTTAAATGAGAAGTGGAAATACCATAGCTCTAATAAGTTTATAAATAATATAATAGTCATCCTTATATTTATTGCAAAGCTTTTTTCTGACATTTATTTTTAGATTCAATATAAAAACAAACATTTCCATACAATGCTAAAACATTTTTAAAATTTATAATACTAAAACATTTTATTTATTTCCTTGTTTAAATGAAAGAAAGAGGAAATATCAGAAATCTCTAAACATCGAAACATTTACTAAACATCTTTAGCATGCCCACAAATACATTTATTTATCTTTAAATCTATTGGATTGCTTTTTACTGACATTTGACTTTATTTTTAGCTTTAGTATAAATAAAACATTCTGATTTAATGCTAAAAAATCTCTCAAAGTATCAGCGTTGACCTTTGAGGCTGACATTTGTAACATTTTAAATTCTAAAACTTATTTTTTTTCATAGTTGAAATGAGAATAAGAGGAAATATTAGCCATCTTTAATTGCTCTTTTAAAAAAAATCACAAATCCTTATATTTATTGCATTTATTTAACTTGATGATTTTACTCCAGTACGTATTTCAGGAAATGTGATTCAGTAAATGAAACATTCATTAATGCTAAAAACTCTCCAGCATCAATGTTGACCTTTGAGATTTTTAAAGGCACAGAAAGACTAATCCCATCTTTCTATGATCATCAGACATGTTAAAACACTTTAAAAACATTTAACCTGTCGTGTGCCGGGTCTAAGGTCTCTGTCAAATCCAAATGTGATTTGTTTTGTTTTTTTTTGAAAGGATTTGTCTTTATAAGAAACTTAAACACCTGTATGCAAATGACATCTCTAATAAAATGTGTGCATTCACAAATCGAAATGTTTTAGACACACACTGTAACTCTCTAATCTATGACGGGCCAGGATTGTGTTTCAATCATAAACATACTAGATTACAGAGAAAAATGTGACTGGGAATATTAAAATCTCTTTAGGACGTGAGATTCCTCTGTGTTATGTGTGTGTTGGCACATTTCTGAAGCTCATTATATGTGGTTAGTGTTGTAATCTGGTCAGTTTTTTTTTTTTTTTAAATTCAATCATTCTGGAAAGAGACAAAATAATTTGATGCTTTTACATACAAAAAGTATATGGGATTAATTCTTTATTCATAAGGTTATTATTCATAATTATTGCATTTATGTATAATCATATATGTGACCCTGGAGCACAAAACCAGTCTTAAGTCGCTGGAGTATATTTGTAGCAATAGCCAAAAATACACTGTATGGGTCAGAATTATTGATTTTTCTTTTATGCCAAAATTCATCAGGACATTAAGTAAAGATCATGTTCCATGAAGATATTTTGTAAATTTCCTACTATAAATATATCAAAACGTAATTATTGATTAGTAATATGCATTGCTAAGAACTTCATTTGAACAACTTTAAAGGTGATTTTCTCAATATTTTGATTTTTTTGCACCCTCAGATTCCAGATTTTTAAATAGTTGTATCTCGGCCAAATATTGTCTGATCCTAACAAACCATACATCAATGGAAAGCTTATTTATTCAGCTTTCAGATGATGTATAAATCTCAATTTTGAAAAATTTACACTTAAGACTGGTTTTGTGGTCCAGGGTCACATATTATAATTGTTACATAGTTTTAAATCTCATTCGTAATCTACATAGCCTGCTATAAGCATTGCAGTGCAGATCCAGTTTAGAAAACTCTCGTTTTTTCCTCCAGAGGGCGCTTGTTAGCTTCTCATGGATGTTTTTGTCTTTTTTATCTTTTGCATTTCTTACTTTTAAGGATTGGAGTCTAACATATAAATAGAAACCCAGACCAAAAAATCCCTATGAAACAATGTGTTAAAAACTCATCAGTGTGTAACCACAGCGTCTGTGATTTGTCCGTCGTGTCAAGCGGTGAGAAAAGTAACAGCGGTCACGTGACCTCAGTCTGGCGCTGGAAGAGTGTTGGGTCTCGTTACCTTGCAAGTCACGTCGCGTTTATTTATGATTATCTCTCATTTAAACGTCTCCTGGACTTCTCTTTTGGTCCTAACTCTTGTAATCTTGTTTGCAATGTCTTCAGACGCCGGTGATAAATATGTTTCTGTAGATTTTGAGGTGTTCGGGAATGTTCAGGGTGCGTATTTGACATTTCTTCACGCCACGCCTCCAAAAATAGACGCGCATTTATTTATATTACAGCACCAAAAAGCTTTTACACCATTGTGCATTCATATGTATTAACATAGTATCTCAATTATTCTTTATTACAAAGTGTTTATGTTGCACAGTTGCTCTTATTCCAAAAAACTCAATTTCACAAAAGTTTGTCTTTTTTTCAGGTGTTTACTTCAGAATGGTGAGAAATCTGTGGATAATATAAATTAAGTTTGTTTTACAGAGCTTTTTGATTACATTACTAAAAAAGGAGGGTGGAACCTACTAACACTTGCAAAAATACCATGGTGTTATTATATTTTAGACATGTTATCATAGCAAAGCTATATGGTTTTCTAAGCTATCTGTTGTAAAAGGAGTGATTCTTATGCAAATACAAGCACATACTAGATCTTTTGTAAGTTTAGCTTAAGTAGCTAATATCAGTTTGATATCTGAGTGCATATTTTTTTAGTAGATGTTTGCACTAGCATTGTAAAAGTGCCGGGTTTGATTCCTAGAGAATGCATGAACTGATCAAATGTGTCTTTTTGAATGCAATGAAAGTTGCTTTTGTAAATGCATGCATGTAAATGTAACCTCAAACCCCTAGTTTCATCAGTGATGAGTCATGCATGCATATATCTCTCTGAATCTTATTTTTCATCTGTTTTACCGCAGCATACAGAGGCAGAGGCGAAGAAACTCGGCGTGACGGGCTGGGTGAAGAACACTAGACAGGGCACTGTGGTGGGACAGGTGCAGGGACATCCTGAAAAAGTTCAAGAAATGTGAGCATGCATCTGTGTTTTAATTGCTTTTGAGTGTGCAATCACTTTTAAATGATTTATAGGTCTTTATTAGGATATCCGAATGTTTGCATACTGCTCTATATGTAAAATGTGAACAGTATTTATTGCATGTAAAACCTAAATGAAATACATGAATTATTGTTAATTAAAATTAAAACTGTTGAAACAATTCTGTTAGATTTTTAAAAAATATATATAAATTTAAATAAACTATATAATATATAAAGATAACTAAAATCTAAAAATAAATATTATTTAATAAACATTTTAAATAAATATATAATAAAAATACACAAAATAGAAATATTAAATGAAAACTAAAACGAGAAATGTTACTTTGGCAAATAACTGACATAAGTTTAAATTGAAGCGTTAAAATTACTACCTGGAAATAAATAAAAACTTAAAACTGAACTAAAACTAAAGCTTAAATGAAATAAACAGACAGTTTTAAATATTAATTAATTATATATTTATATATATATATATATATATTAAAATAAATAAGCACATAACAAATTTTCAAACTTTTATAATGTTTCCTGAAAATGTTGAAGAAATGTGACTATTAAAGACAATTTTTTTTAAATTGTATTTTTTTTAAATATAAATAATGAAACATAAAATAAAATAAAATAATATATTTCATTCCTTTCCACTGACATAAATAAATAGAAATGGTAAATAGTAAATAAATAGAAGCTAACATAATAAATATAAAAATAAATAACAAATATTAGAAATCTTAACATAATAAAAATAAAATAATTGAAATATAAATATTACATGAAAACTAATTAAAATGAGAAATGTTGCTTTGGCAACTAGCTGATAGCCTACACATTTAAGTACTAAAACCTGGAAATAAATAAAAAATAAAACTGAACTAAAACTAATACTAAATACATAGCAAATATTGCATTTTAAATCTAATTTTAATTATAATATTAACTATTAATTGGGACAAAGAAATGTAAGTAGGCAACTGTTTTTGAGTGTTCAATGGCTTTTTAAAACGATTTAAAGGTCTTTATTTCCATAGCAGCTCTGATCCACTAGACCTGTCACATGTGCAGCGTCTCTTGTAACCAGCAGATGGCGGCAGTGCTTCAGTGTTGGTGTCATGGAACAGTCTAGAAAGGCTGATCACCGTCACAGTGCGAGCGTGAACATGGAAACTCACACTTCTCTGTGAGAGCATTGTGCTGTAGCCTGTAATCATATAACAGCAGGAGCTCCAGCCGAGCAGAGAAAAGCTCTGGTTGTGTTGCTAGAGTATGTGTATGTGTGTGTGTGTGTGTGTGTGTGTGTGTGTGTGTGCGTCTGCAGTCCCATGGGTGGGGCGGGTCGAGGAGCGATGATGTCATGATGTCAGTCGGGCGGGGCGGCGCTCAGGGGCGAGGGCTGTATGACATCACAGTCTCAAATCTGAACCAGACATTCATTTGTGTGAGAGATTATGTACTGTATTTCTGCAGCATGAATACTGTGAGCCGTATCCAGATCTTTAGTATGCATAACACATACAAATGTTTGCATGCTACTTTGTTATGTAGACTGTGTGTGCATAGCAGTATACTGTGGTAATCATTAACAAAAACTAAAAAGGTCCAAATGTTTTTGTTAACTGAAAGCTGGAATAAAGTATAAATATTACAAAAACTTAAATACACCTGAAACATGTTTAACTGGAAACCAATGAAAACTAAAACTGAAATAAAAATAAATAGTAATATAAAAAAAGTAATAATCTAATATTCATATTTAATATTTTTTACTTAAACTAATTTATTAAAATTTTTAATATTTTAAATTATTTTATTAATATTATCTCTTATCTTTTTATTTTCATTTTAAATAAAAAATTAAAATGCAATTATATTAAATGAAAACTGAAGTTGAAGCACTGAAATGAATGACTGGAAATAAATAAAAACTAAAACTGATCTAAAATTAAAAACTGATATAAGATTCAATTAAAACCAAATAGTAAAATAAAATAAAAATTTAAATAAAAAATTAAATTTAAATAAAATTAAAATGAAAACTGAAAAATATAAATTGAAAGCCAGTATTGATAAAACGAATTAATAATAAATATGAATACAAATATTAATGAATTATATTATATTATATTAATAATT
>JAFVLL020014549.1:0-27500 GCA_021397915.2 Tor tambroides | reverse complement strand
TGGTCCCTGGAGGCCTCCAGAGCGCCCACCCTCCCACCCTGTTAATGTTATATGGCGCGAGGACGCACCTTCCGGAGGGGGACATCATGTTGGTCTTGTGTTTGTTGTGTCTTGTGTTTTGTTCCCCTCATGCCCATATTTGGTCCTTCCTGTTTCCGGTCCTCATTTAGTTTGATTATCTGTTAGCTTAGTTCCAGGTGTTTCTAGTTTTCCCCTCGTTATGTTTAGTATTTATAGTGAGTTCTGCCCTGTGTTTCCTGTTCGGTATTGAATTGTCTTCACCCCACTCTACATGTGTGTTCCTGGCTATCTTGTCAAATAAAGACTGTAATTGTGAATCTCCTTCATTTCCTCGTTCATGCGCTGTAGCAGCCGGACCGTGACACCAATAAAATACCCAAACAATCTTACTGAACATAAATATGCCAATAAAACATTTTTGGGACTTTAATATTATATGAGCTGTTATTTTATGAGGTTTACAAAAAACTTTGGTCCTGAATGCAGTTTAAACTCCTGATTTGTGTGATTTTCATTATTCTTTTCTAAAAATTAAATTCAAATTTTGTAATATTTATAACAGTAAAAAAAATAATCTTTATATTTATACAATATACATATATAGTAAATTAATGATATTCATTTTTACTAGCAATTTATGAGTAAAGTATTTTTCAAAGCCATTTTTACTTGCAATTTATGAGTGAAAATTGTTTCAAAGTCATTTTTACTTGCAATTTATGAGTGAAAATTGTTTCAAAGTCATTTTACTAGCAATTGTTCATTTTTACTAGCAATTTATGAGTAAAGTATTTTTCAAAGCCATTTTTACTTGCAATTTATGAGTGAAAATTGTTTCAAAGTCATTTTTACTTGCAATTTATGAGTGAAAATTGTTTCAAAGTCATTTTACTAGCAATTTATGAGTGGAAATTGTTTCATAGCCATTTTCACTAGCAATTTATGAGTAAAAAAAATTTTCAAAGCCATTTTACTAGTAATTTCTAAATGAAAATAGTTTCAAAGTCTTTTTAATAGCAATGTGTGACTGCAAATTGTTTAAAAGCCATTTTTACTAGCAGTTTATGAGTGAAAATAGTTTCAAAGCCATTTCACTAGCAATTTATGAGTATAAATATTATTTTCAAAGCCATTTTTACTAGTAATTTCTAAATGAAAATAGTTTCAAAGCCTTTTTAATAGCAATTTATGAGTAAAGTATTTTTCAAAGCTATTTTTACTAGTAATTTCTGAGTGAAAATAGTTTCAAAGCCTTTTTAATAGCGATGTGTGACTGCAAATTGTTTAAAAGCCATTTTTACTAGCAATTTATGAGTGAAAATAGTTTCAAAGCCTTTTTAATAGCAATATGTGACTGCAGATTGTTTCAAAGCCATTTTTACTAGCAATTTATGAGTGAAAATAGTTTCAAAACCATTTTAATAGCGATGTGTGACTGCAAATTGTTTAAAAGCCATTTTTACTAGCAATGTATGAGTAAAATATGTTTTCAAAGCCATTTTTACTATAGCAATTTGTGAATGAAAATAGTTTCAAAGTCATTTTTACTAGTGATTTATGAGTGAAACTTGTTTCAAAACCATTTTTACTAGCAATTTATGAGTGAAAATAGTTTCAAAGCCTTTTTAATAGCAATATGTGACTGCAAATTGTTTAAAAGCCATTTTTACTAGCAATTTATGAGTAAAATATGTTTTCAAAGCCATTTTTCACTATAGCAATTTGTGAATGAAAATAGTTTCTAAGCCATTTTTACTAGTGATTTATGAGTGAAACTTGTTTCAAAACCATTTTTACTAGCAATTTATGAGTAAAATTTTTTTTACTAAAATATATAATATATAATATATAAGTTTCTCTAAAATATAGTCCTCTCTCTAAACTAATCAAAGTGGGATTTTTGCTTTTAATACGGTAACGTGACGCCTGTTCATGAGAAGTGTCTTTTCCTCTGTCAGGGTTGGATTTCCTCAGTATTGAGTGAACCGCACCCTGACGAAACTCGAGGCTTTCACATCCAAAACAAACCTCTTGATTTTGCCGTAACGGCTGATAACCCCAGAATAACCTGGATCCGTCTGTAATGCTTCATTCCCAGCGCTCAAAACACAGTCTGTGGCGGTTCTTTATCACGGGCCGTTCCTGCGCTGTTGCTGTAGAGATTGTGGCTGTTCTCTGTGACACGGGCTCCTCCTCTTGCTGGCAGGCCCATTATGAGCTGAATATTGGGCAGCCATGCAGATGGTCTGAGCGCTCTCTCTCTTATCCAATATGAGATCAGCCCTGCTGTGGCCCACAGGGAGAATAATGCATTTACAGCCTCTGAGGAAAACTGCATGAGAGATCCTGCATGTCTGTCCGGCTTCACTCAGAGTGTGTGTGTGTGTGTGTGTGTGTGTGTGTGTGTGTGTGTGTGCGTGCCGCGCCCTTGTTTTTGAGAAAGAGAAAGAATATGGACGCTGTTTGGAGTCTGATGGAGTTTCTTTAGCATTTCATATGCTGTTCTTTCTTTTATGGAAGACAGAGAAGTTTATATTAAAAGTGAATGGAGATCCAAAATTGATATACAAGCATCATAAAAGTATCTTAAATTTTTTCATTTACATTTTTAAATGCTTGCGTTCTTCCTTTCCTGAAACTATTGAACACTCTTTCACCTCTACATTTTGGATGGATGTTTTTAATTGGCTTCTGGTGAAAAAAAAAAAAAAAAATCATCCTTTAGTTTTAGAAGATCTCATGCTTTTTAAGTCTAATTTAAACGTCCATGTTTCTGACCTCGTGAACATGGTAATTTTGGTGGGTGAATATCATAATCACACATGTAAATGGAAGAAATGTAAAAAAGTTTCAAATACTAAAAAAAAAAAAAAAAAACCAAAGTAGAAAGAGAAAACAGTAAATTTATACTGTTTAATACTGTCTTGATTTGTATCTTTGTTTAAGTGAGTCAATTCTTGTTTTTTTAATTAATGAATTAATTTTTTTAAAGTTTTTTTTTAAGTTTTAAGTTGGTATGCTAAAACTAAAACAAACTTTTAAAAAAATTGTATAGTTTATAAACATTTTTTATAGTATTATACAAAATAATGTAGTTTCCAGCGCAACATTTCTCATTTTCAGTTGATGTACTGATGTACATACTAAAAAAACTAATAAAAATGGCAAATACACACAACAAAACTACTAAAATTTTAACTGAAATTAAAATGCAAAAATAAAAACTAATTCAAAATATTAAACAAAAACAATAATATCTCAAAGGTACTAAAACAACACTGTTTCCCTGTCTTGCATTGTAAATGTGCAAAATGTGTAAGAAAGAAAAAAGTGGCATTTTTGGCCATTTGGCATTATATTTCATATTGCTGACCGTGTTTTGTCTGTCTGTGTGTGATCTACAGGAAGTACTGGCTCAGTAAGGTGGGCAGTCCCAGCTCTCGAATCGACCGCACTCAGTTCTCCAATGAGAAACCAATCACTAAACTGGAGATTCGTGGATTTGGCACTCGCTACTGAAACCCAGCCAATCGGATCGGCACCGGAAAACAACAAACACAAATACTGGGGAGATAGTTTACAAGAACACTTTACAAGAAAAACAAAACCTTTACCCCATAATTAGAATTTGTTATTTATATTTATTAGCATAGGGTTGTAAATATGAATGATTTGTTTGATGCTATGTAACTTTCTCAAAGCAAAACACAAATTTTTTATCTGATTCATCAATTTAAACTCAACATTAAAGATAATAAAATATAAAATATTGTATTGGGTTTGTATTTTAAATTTTTTTAAATGTTTTTTTTTTTTTTACGAAAAATACAGTAAAATCAGTAGTATTGTGAAATATTTTTACAATTTAAAATAAGTGTTTTCTGTGTGAATATATATAAATGTAATTTATTTCTGTGATCAAAGCTGTATTTTCAGCATCATTACTCCAGTCTTCAGTGTCACACGATCCTTCAGAAATCATTCTAATATGCTGATTTCTTATGATTATCAAAAAGAAATGAATACTTTTATTCATCAAGCACACATTAGATTCTGAGTGTATCAAATCAAAAGTGACAATAAAGACATTTATAATGTTACAAAAGATTTCTGTTTCAAATAAATGCTGTTCTTTTGAACTTTCTGTTCATCAAAGAATCCTGAAAAATAAAATGTATAACAGTTTCCACAAAAATATGAAATATATAATCAGAAATGTTTCTTGAGCATTAAATCAGCATATTAGAATGATTTCTGAAGAATCATGTGACACTGAAGACTGGAGTAATGATGCTGAAAATTCAGCTTTGATCACAGGAATAAATTTCATTTTAACACATATTTACACAGAAAATAGTTATTTTAAATTGTGAAAATATTTCACAATTTTTACTGTATTTTGGAGCAAATAAATGCAGCCTTCTATATGTCCACAACAGCTATTTGTCAAAAACGGCTGTTTTGATGTAAAGTTTTATCGAACTAATAAACCACTATTAAAACACTGAACCCATTGTTTTATTGCAAATTATACATTTTAACTGGTAATCCAATGAGTATGGCTGTAGTATGAATATTAGACGTCCTCTGATTCTACAGCACGATCCTCTTTCAGGAGATGTTCACTTTACGCATAATCGACCAATCACGGCCTGTGTTACACTCATCACAGTTCTGTTTCCATGGAAATCCTGGCCGCCCTCACAGAGCTCTGTTAAGGTGGCGTCTGTATCAGACATCGGTGCGTTTCGCTTTTGTGCAACATCAGCATCTGCATCCATCAAACCTGCATTTGGAATGATTGTTTAATAATAATGTCTTTAGAAATGAGCTCAAATCTCCCAGATTGTCCGTGTTGACCCAGAGACACACATACAGCGTCCCCAGTGTGTCCTTTTCTCCCAGAGTGCATCACTTCAGCAAATCTGCATGTGCGCTGGTTCGGGAGGCTGGAATCCTCTTAGCTGACAGTTGCAAGATTAGATCAGAGGCTTATCGAGGGTTAGTGTGTCTCTGAATAGATGGACGGCTTTCAGACTGAACTGGGAACAGTTTGCTGTGAGCAAGTCTGAGTCTTATGTATTTTAACAGAGCAGGGGAAGTTGATCTGGAAGCAGTATGAAATCACAGTATCTATTAGATAAAGAGCCCAGATCCGGGCCTCTGATGGAATGTGATGGTCTCTTTGTTTGGGATCCTTCTCTGTTTCCCCACAACCTAAATGAGACTGCAGAAACACTTTCACATGGACTAACAAGACTTTGAAAACTTAAAGGAATAGTTCAGCTGAACATGAAAATTTGCTGACAATTTACTCACCCTCAGGCCATCCAAGATGTAGATGAGTTTGTTTCTTCATTTTTCTTTTTTTTGTATTTGTCATCCTTTCCTATCAAAATGCTTGTTATAGATGCGAAAACGCAGAAAATTGAACCTGATCTGAATTTTTTGTGACGGACGAAAGTTTCGGAGGCAGTGTGTAAATGTGATTGACACAACGTGAAGTCGTATTTATTTTTTAACGTGCAAAAACAGCTGAAAATTTCGGACTCAGTGTGCAATGACCTTTACTCAGCAATGGATGCTGTGCAGTGAATGGGTGCCGTCACAATGAGAGTCCAAACAGCTGATAAAAACATCACAAGTAATCCACACCACTCCAGTCCATCAGTTAACATCTTGAGAAGACAAAAGCTGAAACAAATCCATCATTAATATGTTTTTAACTTCAAACTCTTGCTTCTGTTTCAAATGCAAGTCCATAATCCATAATAACGCTTCCTCCAGTGAAAAAATCCATCTCTCTCTGTTGTCTCTCACATCAAAACCCAGCCATATATTTGTTTAGAGCTGTTTTGGCTTGTAAACGCTGCTTGATCTGTGCAGATTTCTCTCCTGATTCAGACCAGACCACTTTTTCACTGGAGGAAGCGTTATTATGGATTATAGACTCATATTTTAGTTAAATACATCTTAATGATTTGTTTCTTTTGTCTTCTCCAGATGTTAATTGATAGACTGGAGTGGTGTGGATTACTTGTGGATTATTGTGATGTTTTTATCAGCTGTTTGGACTCTCATTCTGACGGCACCCATTCACTCCAGAGCATCCGTTGGTGAGCAAGTGATGCAATGCTGCATTTCTCCAAATCTGATGAAGAAACAAACTCATCTACATCTCGGATGGCCTGAGGGTGAGGAAAGTTTCTGCAAATTTTCATTATAAGTGACATTAAAAGTATCTGAATGTCATGGCATTAGTTATTGAAACATTAGTGGAGCGTTCGATTGTGACGGTCACTCAGTGTCCTAATGGACTCAGGGTTTGATTGATTGGATCAGGGTTTCCTGACCGTCCTGGTCTGTAAGCATGTTTATCTGAGGTCTTTTAACATATTTAAAGTTAAACCTGCTAAACGTTTAATCTGACTTTCCCTTTAACTTTAAGAAAATCCCTACAGTTTACATGCATATAATATATATATATACACATATAGTAATTTAAGTCATGGATAAATGTGCCTGTGTTTTTGTTTCTATTTATGTCTCCATTTAATGAGTGTTTAACCGCATTACATGTCAGATTGAAGTAGGGAGCCAATAACAGACAGGAAGCAGTGAAAGAACACAGGAAACCGGTTTGTTTTCAGTTTTCCACTGACGTTTTTTTCTTGGTAGTGGAAAAATTGTGATTCTGGAGCACAAGTTCTCACTCCAGGTCTGGTAACTGTAAAAGCACATAAGTCATGCAAACATGGTTTTTAATTTCAACAAAAACAGATCTGCTTAATAGATGCTTTTTTTCTGCATAAGAAGTTCTGTAATGATTTGTATTTCAAAGATTTTTTTTTTTTAAGAAATATTTTTACTCAGCAAAGGATGCATTTAATTGATCAAAAGTGACAGTAAAGACATTTATAATGTTACAGTAGATTTCTATTTCAAATAAATGCTGTTCTTTTGAACTTTCTATTCATCTGTGAATCCTGAAAAATAAAATATATCATGATTTCCGCAAAAATATTGGGCATTACAACTGTTTTCAACATTGATAATAATCAAAAATGTTTGTTGAGCAGTAAATCAGTTTATTAGAACGATTTCTGAAAGATCATGTGACACTGAAGACTGGAGTAATGATGCTGAAAATTCAACTTTGATCACAGAAATAAATTACATTTTAACAGATATTCACATAGAAATCAGTTATTCTATATTGTAATAATATTTCATATTTTTTACTGCATTTTTGATCAAATAAATGCAGCATTTTCTGTGTTTTTTAGAAAAATATAATGCAAAACCATGGCAACACTTCTAAACAAATATGACATGCTGTGATACTTTTATGTTACCAAGAAATTCACCACAGACTTTGTTTCTTACATGAATAGATTAGATCATTTCTATTCTGTTGAGTTGTTTTGATAATGCATTATTGTGTTTTATAGTAGCAGCTCTCTTGAGTGGGTGTCAGATTTCATATCGTCACTGTTGCATGGCAACCTTTAAAAACTCAAGCTTCACCAACACCACTGAAGCCTCTTCATTCACTATTCAATGGAAAAGGAAATGTACCATTATGCAGAAATATGTTTGCCTCGAAAAAAGAAGGTTTGGGAGTCTTTCCAGTGAGTATTTGTTCAAATGCACCGTGCTTTCCTCAATAATCTCATTACAGACCTACAGTTTTGCATATTTAACTGTCTCTGTCTTCTGTATCTGCAGTTCAAACACCTTCAGGATCTTTGATGAGACGTTGCCAGAGCGTCTCGATCCGGTCTGGGTCTATCAGAAACATAAAAATCCTGCAAGAGACCTGCGAGAGCCTGAGACCCGCAACGTCCCACATCCTCACAACGCCAGATTCATCAGGACTAATGTCAGATTCCTTAATGAGCCCATCGCTCACATGAAGATGAGACATGCTGACACAGAACAGGTGCTAATGCTATTTATATAGGCATATTAATGGGACATATTAAGATTAGGAAAGATCAGGGAAAGCTGAGAGTCCAGTTATACCAATAAATTCATTTTATGTTTTCCAAAACAATTGCTTGATATGTCTGAATGTAGTTTTCCTGTATGTAAGGTATTTTATTGAAGTTAATAAATTTTATAATTATTTAAATTTAGCTAAAAAGACAATAATTATGCAGGACTAGGAGTGACCCTTTTATTCCTTAAATTTAACAATTAAAATAAAATAAATAAATAAATAAATAAATATAGTAAAATGATAAATCACTTTTTAAATGGACAATTTAAGAAACATTTTAAACTGTTTAATTCATGATTTAAAATGTAGTTAAATAAAACAGTAAATTAATAAATCACTTAAATTTAAAAAACAGTAGACAAATAATTGTAGTGGCATATTTTAAATTGCATTCGTCAATTGCTTTTTTTTTTTTATAAAATATACATTTAAACAGTTTTAAATTTGCCTATGATTAATTTTAAAAAATTATATATTAATTTATTGTTAATTTTATTTATCTACATTTTAAATGATTTAAATAAACATTGATTTATGTAAATGTATTACATTTTATTACATTTAATATTAAATTAATTCAATTATCACTATAATTAGAATAATTACATTTTATAAATGTATATATTTACATTTTTATTGTATTTTTGCATTAAATGTAAATGATTTAATGTAAAATGTATTATATATAAATTAGTGCTGTCAAACGATTAATCGCGATTAATCGCATCCAAAATAAAAGTTTTTGTTTACATAATATATGTGTGTGTACTGTGTATATTTATTATGTATATATAAATACAAACACATGCATATATATATTTAAGAAAAATATGTTGTTTATATATTAAATATATTTATATATAATATAAAATATAAGAATATATAAATGTATAAACGTAAATATTTTCAAAATATATACTGTGTGTGTGTATTTTTATGTGCATAATAAACATACACAGTACACATACATATATTATGTAAACAAAAACGTTTATTTTGGATGCGATTAATCGCGATTAATCGTTTGACAGCACTAATATAAATATATAATATTACCTTTTTTTTAGTTCATTTAGGTGTTAAACAATATCTTTTAATTTCCTGAGCAAACAATGGAAATGTTTTGTTTTTTTTTGTAGTCAAGACTATATATAATTATACTTAAATGGGAATTTTAATTTACAAATGTAATTAAATAAAATGTAATCTACAGGAGATTTCATTGGCTCATTTATTGAACTAAAGTGACTTTACACTGTGTATACTATACATACAGTTCTTCCATAATTATCACATAAATTTTGGTCATTTTGTGTCTTTTGCCAGTTCAACTGGTGGTCAAGCCGTCCTGAAGAAGATCGACCCGTGAAAGCTCCGTACAGTAAAGCCAGCACTCAGAGAAGTGATTTCCAGCCGGTCAGAGAACGAGACAGCAGCAGACCCGCAGCCGCTGGAATCAGTGGGTTTATGTGTTTGTTGGCTGATCTATATGATATGACATCAGCTCCTTTTATAATGAAACGTGGCTTTTTAATTGTCTGCAGTTCCTGCTCTAAGTTCCCTTGAACAATCTGAAAAACCCCAGGATTTTCAGAGATGAATGATTGTTGAAGATTACATGATCAGCCCTCCTAAAGAAGATGAGACTTTGTTTATTGTCAAAAAAAAAATCAAAAATCAACAGTCTATCATCATTTACTTACTCTCATGCTGTTTCTGTCTGCTGTAAAACACCAAAGGAAAATGACTGAAGAATATCTCTTTTCCATACAATGAAATCCCACAATGACCAGCTCCAAAAATACTATTAAAGCACCACAAGTATCATAAAAATAATCCATAACCCATATGTGCTTAAATTACGTGATAGTGAGGAACATATTTTTACGGTTTATATGATATTAATCACAGGGTTTAAAGTTCTCCGGCACCGTGCCGGTGTTGTGCCCATTTTCGACTCCCTGCCAAATTATTACCCCCTCTCGTTGAAATCGCTACCTGATTGCCTAATCCTAATCCTAACCCCTCCCCCACACTTAACCCTAAACCTACCAATACTAGGGGGGTAGTAATCTGGCAGGGGTCAGAAATCAGCACAACACCGGATCAGCTTTGTAAACAACTCAGAGTAATCATGTCATCTACATAAGTACGAAATGATTGCCAGAACATATTTACTGGGATTTTTGAAAAGGTCCTGTTCACACATGATCTCTTAATGGTAACTTACCGGGAATTCTTTGAATAAGGAAAGCAATATCTTTGTCATAGTATCCTTTCAAATGTTAAAGTTGCCACAGTCATTGCATGCTTTGCAAAAGCTTTGCTTTACTAAAAATAAGTACTAAAACTACTAAACTTACTAAAAATAAATAAATAAACTGAAAGTAATTAAAATAAATTAAGGCTAAATATAAATACTGAAAAATTAATACAATTGCAAAATCACAACAAAACTACTAAAACTTTGAAAATAAGAAATGATGCCTTGGCAACTAGCTAAAATAATTGAAGTGCTAAAATTAAAAGCTGAAGTGCTAAAATTACTAAACATAAATTAGAATAATAATAGAAAATACAAAAAAATAAAAAATAAAACTGAAATAAAAATAAATAAAGGCTAAATAGAAATATTAAAAAACTAATACAATTGCACAATCGTAAAGAAAAATGCTGAAACTTTGAAAATTAAAATGTTAAACTAAAATATAATAATAAAAGCTAATTCAAAATTTGAATATATATACATATATATACTATAATAGTATTTCAATAATACTAAAATAGTATAAAATAGCAATAACTCTTATCTGAAAAGTGCAGATATGAATAAATGAAGTTTTTCATACAGTAACAGTAGCATTGTTTCACTTTTAGAGCCACAGTCATTAAAAAGGATTCTGGGATACATCAGCATTCTGTTCATCTTTTGTATTGTGTTGTACATTGTTTACTCATGTGGTCAGTTTTCCATGTCTTTCAGTTTTATTCATGTCTTTAATAACAAAAAACCTGAAAGCAAACACATGCACTGACACGCCTCATGCTGCTCCGGCGGATTTATCTATTCATTTTGTCAGATGTTGTAGATGCATAAATCAAGTTCCAAAACTCTTTTTTAAAGTGACAGTACTGTTAAAGTTATTCACACTTAGGTTTAGCCGTAGTGTTTTACAGCTAACATACTCTCGTAAATGAACGGCAGCGGAGCTTCACTGATATGTGAAAAGACTTCACGCTGTAAAGGAATGAATCATTTTAGTGAACAGTCCATCAGGACGCTGCATCTGCTAACTTTCACAGATCTATGCACCCCTCTTTTCTCTCACCGTGAGTCTGAACTGACTCTTGGCTGGCCTTGAACTGTAAGTGGAAGCGTTTGCTACAGCTGCGTTCATTCCTCAACACACATGTGCTGGACTTTTGTCCACGTGAAAGGAATATTTCAGCCAAAAATGAAAATTTGCTGAAAATGTCCTCACCCTCAGGCAATCAAGATGTAGATGGGTTTGTTTCTTCATCAGATTTGGAGAAATGCAGCATGCTCTTGCTCAGTAAATGGATGCTCTGCAAGTGAATAGACACAGTCAGGAATGAGTCCAAACAGCTGATAAAAACATCACAATAATCCACAAGTAATCCATACCACTCCAGTCCATCAGTTAACATCTTGAGAAGACAAAAGCTGTGTGTTTGTAAAAAACAAATCCTTCATCAAGACGCTTTTAACTGCAAACTGGCTAAAATACAAGTCTATAATCCAAAATAGCGCTTCCTTCAGTGAAAAATGTGGTCTGGTCGGAATCAGGAGAGAAATCTGCACAAATCAAGTACCATCTACAAGCCAAAACAGCTCTAAACAAATACAAAAAATAAAAAATGTATGTGGGTGGGTTTTGATGTGAGAGACAACAAGAGATGGACTTTTTCACTGGAAGATGCGTTATTATGGATTATGGATATTTTATTTAACAAAAGGTCTTGATGCATTTGTTTCTTTTGGCTTCTCCAGATGTTAACTGATGGACTGGAGTGGTGTGGATTACTTGTGGATTATTGTGATGTTTTTATCAGCTCTGGCACTCTGGGGCATTGCTATGCAATGCTGCATTTCTGTCTGATGAAGAACTGGGCATCTTGTATGGCCTGAGGGTGAGCACATTTTAATGTTTGGCTGAACTATTCCTTTAAAGCAGGAGTTCTGATCTCATTGCCAGTCCAGTCCCTAGTGAATGTGGTACTGCAGTACTGTTTGGTGCACTATTGCTTTA
Organism: Tor tambroides; assembly: GCA_021397915.2. Classification (NCBI taxonomy): domain Eukaryota; kingdom Metazoa; phylum Chordata; class Actinopteri; order Cypriniformes; family Cyprinidae; genus Tor; species Tor tambroides. The sequence goes on along the minus strand of JAFVLL020014549.1, from coordinate 15,206 downwards.
AATCTTTTCCCCTGCTCTCTCTCTCTCTCTCTCTCAGCGTCGCAGAGGGTTCGTGTGGAGAGACGGGAGGCGACGGGGCCCGGCACATTCCAGAGCACAGAGGGGTCGCGTTTGCCCGCGGCAGGGACGGCAGACCTGTTGAACTGCTCTCAGCTGGCCTCGCTTTCAGCTCAACAGATGTGGGAGAGAAAAGAGGCCCGTCCCAGCAGAGAGACCCCAGAGATCAGCGTTCCCAGAGACGGCGGGGAATCCCTGAACTCATAAGAACATGTCCAGATCATATTTCACCTTAAAATCAAAAGAAAAAAATTTGTATAATGAAAAAGATTATTTTCATGAAACATGTATAGCCTACCCCAAATTCTCATTACAGTAATGCAAAAAATAATTGATATATATTATTTGTAATAGTAGATATTATTGATATATTATATATAGAATACACAAACTGAGGGATGAGTCAAAATTATTGTCTGTCATAATCAGTTTAGCTTAACTTGTATTGTTCATGGTACTGTATGATCAGAAAGTTTCATAGTTGCACTTTTCAGTTATTTAGTGTTATTTATTACATACTAATAACTAATAGTATGTATTCATATTTTGAATTAGCTTTTATTTTATATTTTCAATCTCCATGTAAATTTTAGTTAATTTTTGTTTTAGTAATTTTGTTGTGATTTTGTCATTTTATTATTAGTTTTTTAAATATTTCTATTTAGATTTGATTAATTATATTTCAGTTTTAGTAATTTTGTTTTGGTTTTTCTCATTTTATTATTATTTATTTAATATTTCTATTTAGCTTTGGTTTACTTTATTTCAGTTTTAATAATTTTGTTGCGATTTTCTCATTTTATTAAATACTATTATATATTATTTTAAATTAGCTTTTATTTTTATATTTTCAGTTTCCGTTTAAATTTTAGTTTCATTTTTAGTAATTATATTGTGATTTTGTCATTTTATTTTATTTTGTTTATTATATTTAGCTTTATTTTAGTTTTAGAGTTTTAATTTTGTGATTTTTCTCATTTTATTAGTTTTTTATTTATATTATCTTTATTTCATTTTAGTTTTAGTAATTTTGTTGTGATTTTGTCATTTTATTTATTTTTATATTTATATTTAGCTTTATTTTATTTCAGATTTAGTTTTAGTAATGTTAGTACTTCAATTTAAGCTTATTTTATTTTAGATATTTGCCAAGACAGCATTCCTAATTTTAGTTTAATTTCTTTACGTTCAGTTAAGGTTAAGTTTTTCATCTGAGATTTATATTTAATTGATATATTATTTATAATAGTACACATTATTTATATATGCATATGCTTCATGGTAGTTGCATTGCAGTAATTACAGAATAAAAGGAATAAAAAAAACACCAAAAAGTCTGTCATGAAAGTAATGTCACAATGCAAACAATCTTGATGGTTCTACAAACAGTCTTAATTTTTTTATGGCAAAAATATAGCTTCTTTGTGTGGTGAAATATGAGCCGGACAGCCATTAACTGAGGTGTGTGCCTGTATCCAGACTAACTGTCTCTGTTTTGGTGCAAACACATTCTGTAATCCAGCAGTAAAGTGTCTCCTGTGTCCCGTCTCACAGCTGCCGTTCCTTTAGGGTTGGATCATGTCATTTGTATCCCCAGTTGTTGATACTGTAGCTAAATGTTCTGTTGAATCATTTAAAGAATTAAAGTAGTATGAATCAATGAAATCTCAGCTAATCATTGATACATTAAAGCATGTAATCCATAACCAGGATGACATGAACGCAAAACAAGAAATGAAAACAGTTGCTGTGGATGAGCTTGTTGTCTTTGCTGGTTGGACAGATGATTTCCAGACCCACCCAAGAGGAAGTCCATTCCAGTTCTTTACGTATGAAGGCCTTCTCTTTGAATTATGAATGTGGCTGAAGCCATGTGTATAACACTGCGTGCTCTTCATCTGATTGGAGAAGAAACATGTGCTGATGTAAATACTTAATGAAAGTGGTCTGCATACTTGGACTGACCACTTTATCGACAGTACAGTTTATGCATTACTTGACTTAGTTACAAGGTTTATTATTTGATTCAGGAAGATCCCAAATAATAAAAACAACAGCAAGAATCAAAACAATTGCTCATGGTTTACTTTATTTGACAGCCTGTTTACATTATACAGCTGCGTGGAAGCATAGCATTGCATTTTAAATTCCCCAGCATCTGCCCCCAAAATAATTTTAGGCTGGAGAAACAGGTTTTGATTTTAAAGTGCATCATATTTCAATATTAGTACATCAAAGCACGGACTCATAAGCGTCACAGATGTCTGGCCTAAACGCTGTATAGGCTATCCACTGACCTTAGAACAGCCCATAGTGAGTCAGTGGTTCTTTTGAGTCGATTCATCTGAACTGATTCACAAAGCTTTTGCAAATCACAGAGTAAAACAAATCTGTGGGCATATAATATGAGGTAAATTAGAAACATAAACAACGTCTGGCACAATCTTGGTAGGTATTTTATCTGGCATAAAATATCGTAATAAACAATTTATAGGCTATGTAACAACATAAAAATAGGCCTACGTTGTACGTGAATTCAAAAGAATCAGTAAATTTAGTTTTTGAACCGGTTCCAACGACCCACATGAAAAAATACTATAGTAATTTATAGTAAACACTATAGTGTTTTTGAACCACTATAGTAAAGTGTATTACACTGTATATATTATAGTATTTACAACACTGTTAATGAATGCTACAGCATTCTGTAGTATTAACTATAGCGAACTGATAATAAATACTGTGTAAAAAATAACTAATAAATACTGTAGTACACTACTTTTTACTACAGTAAACTGTAGTGTATTGTAGTATGATGTACCCTATAGTTGTAGAAAACTTAGTAGAGTATTACTGGGTAAAGTAATTTGTTTATACATTACAATTATTGTTATATTACCACAGAAACTGTAGAATTACCACAACAAATGAATTCAAATATTTTAATATAGTATATGGTTCAAAAACACTATATTATTTATTACTATAGTATTTTTTCATGTGGGTGTTTCCAACTTCTTTGGACGTGAACATCAGTAAAGCCATTTGACAACTATTTCCTGAGGAATAATAGAACATGATGATTATTTATTAAATTAACAGAAAACAGAATTAAACAACATGCAGTTTAGACGACCTATATTTGACAGCGCAAAAAAAAAAAAAAAAAAACGCGATCACGCTATGAGTCAGTTCACTGAAAACATAGAATTGATCAGCTAGAATCAAACTATTCCACGCTATGATGGAGACACTTTCAAAACAAAAAGAAAAGTCGAGATCATGCTAAACAATAGGATACGCGTCTGAACGCAAGAAATGAATCAAATGAGCGCTATGGTGAAAGTCGCAAATTCAAAATCGAATCAGTGAGTCGGTTCAAAACATCAAATTGATTCGCTAAAACGAATCAAACCTCTCCACGCTGCTATGGTAAAAGTGGCAATTTTTCAAAACCAAAAGAAACACTGCGATCCCGCTACACTTCTTTCATACGCTTCTGAACGCTAGAAATGAATCAGTGAGTCGGTTCATACAAAAAAGCGAATCGATTCACTAAACGAATCAAACTTCTCCTCGCTACTATGACAAAGGCCGCGCTATCTCGCCGTAGTAGGGCGAGCAGATTCCCCGCCCCGCGTCTCGGTGCAGCAGCTGACGGGGAGGGAGGCAGTGCGCATCGGTCACTCCCAGAGCAGTGTGTCCAGCCTCTCTCTCGCTCATTGCGCGCTGCGGACTCCAAAGGCGGTGAAGTTTATCACGTATTCTTTTATCGGTAAGTACAAACAAACCTTTTATTTTACCCTCAGTTGTTTTATTAAGAACATACAGGCTGAAATGCGCTCGCTTAGACCGCGTTTGCCGCAATATTAACAGTGATTTTCTCATAAATACGTGGGTGGTGATGGAGTCCAAATCAGAGGAGTTTGCGTCAATGATGTAAAATCCAGGTGTATTAAATGCTGATCCAGATTTAGAGGCCTTAATGCATTCAAATAATCATTATTAGTTAATAAAGAGTATGTTATATACAAACAAAGATTGAGGTTCGATGTGGTTATATGATCGTGGGGATCATAGACGTGAGCTGTGGGATAACGGTACAGTAGAATATGGATGCAAACAGGCGTGGTCAGATCCCGAGGCTGGAGTTTTGCCTTATTCAAAGCGCAGACATGCATTTGCATAACCAGAGGTTACTGTAATCAGTAATCTCACTGTATGGACGTGATTTAGCAGTTTGTGATGCGGTAACTCATCATCTAATGGTATAAATGTGTAAATCTGGCGCGTTACTCTCAGTGACCTGAAATGGATGTTGATCCGGTGCCCATCATCTCACTGCGGTACTCCAAAGAGAAATCACCATTTCACGCATTACTGTTGCGGGACAGAACCGCAGCGGGTTACTAACATCCTTCAATCGTTCCCACGGGTTTGTGTTTTCACACTTCAGGCGTCGCGTCGCGTCGCGGCCGTTTGCGAATGTTAATCGGAGGCTATTCGTAACATTTCCTGCAGTTGTGGATTTAAATTGTGGTAATCGCATGAGAGCTTGTTTAATAAGGACACAGAGAGTGTTTGTTTGTCATGCTGCAGCACTAATGCGGCCTTGCGTGCTTATTCTGGGCAAGTGCGCAAAAATCGCACTAAATAAATAACGCACATTTGCGCGGTTACGCACTCGCCACATTAGCGCTTAATGCAAACCATGAGACTAGTGCAGCAAAACAGTAGGACATGATGTCATGATGGCACGCATGTAACGCACCGCGAGTGTTTGTGATGTCATAAAGCCACGCGCATGACGCATAACATCGGAATTTAATACTGCGCTTTAATAGTATGCACGACTACAGCCTAAATGTTTTAAATGCGTTGTTGCATGACCTCATTGCATTGCATGACTCAACAAGTGGCATCCAGTTGTCATTGCAAATATTAAAATGGCTATTTTACACTGTAATCCAATTTCAATCTCTTCTTAGCATAAAGGTTGAGTCAAGAAAATGTTAAAAGGCACAGACAATGGATAGTTAGGAATAGTGCATTCAATTGCGGCACTATTTTGATGAGTTCTGACTTTTGCATGCTGTTTGCATTTATGCATTTAGCTGATGCAATTTGTCAAAGAGCCAACATTTTTCAGCAGTTTTATTAGACAACTAGAAAAGGAAGCAAGCTATAGAAATGCAGAGAAAAAAGAAGGTATTTTTAGTATAATATGAAGTAGTATGATTTGCTATCGCAAACACAGCGCCACGCAGTCCCCATAGTGATTCTGTCTCTCTCAGCAACGTTCACCAGAGATGGCGAGGGGTGCTTTGTGTGTCCTGACAGCAGGATATTTCATTGGCTTAATGCTGGGAGGCGTGAGGGGATTTAGAGGTGCTAAAGAAGACCTGAAACTTGCAAATTCGCTGGAATTTAAAGCAGCTCCAGATGGTTTTGTTGGACACCCTGGAGTGACGCTGCTCACATATTCCATTTGTTTTTACACTAGAGCCACACCTACTATATATTATGGCCACATTTAGTCTCGGGGTGACGTTTGCATCTGGATATCAAATCTTGAGGACTTTCTGAGCAGTTTTTATGCATATGCACTATTAAAAATAAAGGTTTCATGGGGGGTTTCTAAGTAATGTCATGGAAAAACCATTTGGTTCCCCAAAGAACCTTCCAGTAAAACACTGTAAAGAACCTTTTATGGTTCCAGGGATGTTAAAGATTATTCATGGAACCATCAATGCCAATAAAGAACCATTATTTTTAAGAGTGTAGGCATATGCATTATTCTAGAAAGGCTTCCTCATGCATGCTGTTTCTTTAAATAACCTTTTGTCTTTGGATGCATAGAATCATTGGTGTGAATGAGATCTGGTGTGAAACTATTTCTCACTGCAGTCTGAGAACTCATGAAGCATTCTTCACATTGGTGTGAAATGGCCTTTCATATGATGCTTCAGTCAGCACCATGTTGCTTTTTGCTCTTTGGAAGACAAATTTGTTTTTCATTTCTTATCTAATTAATATTTACCCCTTTCCTTTTATAGTTTTAATCAAGATTTGGCGTATGATTGAGTCAGTTTTATTAGTAAACGCTTTGGTTCTGGTTGGGCTCTTGGCAGGTTTTCCGAGTGTAGTGGCATTTAAGAGCTTGGCACAGAAAATGCTCTCTGCATTCGTTTTTTTTTCCTCTTGATGCATCAGCTTTATGCACAGACCTATTTGCTCAAGAAGACATCTTAAGCTTGCTTTACAACTATAGTGTATATATGGCCTTAAACAAACTCTACAGAAATGCAGGTGCTTTGGATCTTAATTTCATGCATTGCTTTTCTGAAATGTGTTAGACCGCAATTCATAATGCAATGCAAATATGCATCGCCGCAAGAAGCGTTGTTGTAGGCGTCTTCATCTGCAGTCAGTTTTCTTGGCTAGTTTTCTCTCAGCATGGCACAGCAACAGCTATTAGTTTAAAATAAATTGCTAAAATAGAACTGTTGACATGTTTATAGTTACCTACTTGATTTCTGGAGGTTTTTACTGCCAGAACCATGCAAGAATGCATGTTAAAGGAATAGTTCACCCAAAAAGGAACATTCACTGAATATATTCCCACCCTCAGGCCATGTTTCTTCATCAGGTTTGGAGAAATGTAGCATTGCATCACTTGCTCAGCAATGGATGCTCAGCAGTGAATGGGTGCCGTCAGAATGAGAGTCCAAACAGCTGATAAAAACATCACAATAATCCACAAGTAACCCACACCACTCCAGTCCATCAGTTAACATCTTGAGAAGACAAAAGCTGTTTGTTTGTAAGAAACAAATCCATCATTAAGACATTTTTAACTGCAAACCGTTGGTTCCAGCTAAAATAATATCCATAATATTGCTTTCTCCGGTGAAAAAGTGGTCTGATCTGAATCAGAGAGAAATCTGCACAGATCAAGCAGTGTTTACAAGCCAAAACAGCTCTAAACAAATATGTGGCTGGATTTTGATGTGAGAGACAACAGGAGATGGCGTTATTATGGATTATGGACTCGTATTTTGGCTGATTAAAGTTAAAACATCTTAATGATGGATTTGTTTCTTACAAACATGCAGCTTTTAGCTTCACAAGATGTTAACTGATGGACTGGAGTGGTGTGGATTACTTGTGGATTATTGTGATGTTTTTATCAGCTGTTTGGACTCTCATTCTGACGGCACCCATTCACTGCAGAGCATCTATTGCTGAGCAAGGGATGCAATGCTACATTTCTCCAAATCTGATGAAGAAACAAACTCATCTACATCTCGGATGACCTGAGAGTGAGTGCATTTTCATCTAATTTTCATTTCTGGCTGAACTATTCTTTTAACGTTTGCATGAATGTTAATGCTTCTGGCCTATTTGAGTAATGAAACCTTGATTTGCATGCCATGAAACTGGTTTAAATTGGCTCCAGCTTATTTTAGTTAGTGCATTGAAGTTTGATTGATTGTTAAGCATCAGTACAATTCTTGCATTAATCAAAACCCAAGCTCTTTCCTGCACTTCAGTGAATCGCTTGATTCTCTTCAGCGCAGCCAAAATAAGCAGTCGAATTCATAGACTCTCCTGTCGATATTTCCATCATGTGAATGGCTTTCAGTGCGCCTGTCCAATAACAGCATCACAGTTTCCCTCCGACACTTCCCAACAAAATGGAGCTTCCACTCAAGAGCAGCGAAGCATGCAGCGACACAATATCCCGTGGCTTTTTTTATAAAGGGATACCTGTTGTACGGCGAGAGTGAGTTCATTTCACAGCACAGACCTTGTTACAGTAGGACAGGTGGAGGGGGTTCGATGTTTACCATCAGGGACGATCTGTGTGTTAAAGAGAGGAGGAGCGCTAGAGGTTTGGAAGCTGTAAGTGATTGGGGACCAGCTGTCATGACAGTGGACAACAGGTGAGGGACACATGGTCCCTATGGGTGGCCACAAGAAAGAGAGTACTGTTTGTGTTAGGACTGGGTGATAAAGCTTGAAAAAAATATATTTAATAATATTTTAAATTACAATATTTTTTAGAAAACAAATTCAGCCTTTTTTGAGACTATTTGATATAGATTTTAGATTTTGTATTTGCAAAAATAAAATCAAAATGTTCAATGCAAAAAGTAAAACAGAAAAATAAACTTAATTAGAAATAGTCAAAGCATGATTTTTCCATGTTTTTTTTTTGTTTTGTTTTTTTACAAATCGAACATATGGAAAAAATAAATTATATATTTTTATTAAAACATTTTTTTAAATCATTGCAGAATTCCCTGTTCATTTTGTATCAGCAAAATAATATATTGTACATTTTTCATATGAACATATTTAAATGCATTTAAGCAATGATTTAAAACAACCAGTAAATCTAGTTTTTGAACCAGTTTGAACATGAATCAGACTTTTTAATGCTATGTAAAAATCGTAACACACCATTTGAATTTTTTTTTCATTCGAATAATCATAATTGATACAAAATAAATTCTAAATTTTAAATGCAAAAGTAAAACAGTAAAAAAATGGAAATAATCAATGCATGATTTCCCATGCTGTTTTTCACAAATTGAACACAAGGAAAAATCGAATTATATATTTTTTATTAATAAAGGACATTGTGGCATTCACCATGTTGATTCATTTTAATAAATAATGTGTATATATAGTAACTTTCTCTGAAGTGCAGGGCATGTTTTGGCTTTTTTAACATCATGTTGAAATTTTAATAGCGATAGATCTTTTTTTCTGTTTAACATCGACATTCTGTTTAATTATCGAAACATTAGTTGCTGATTGGATGTTGAGATGTGGGCGTGGCACTCAAAAATGAAGGCGGGTCTCAATGCGAGGTTAAAGGGATGGGGTTTAAACTCACTAAATAATTGTAGAAGTCTCTCATTTCACCCGAAAATCCAGTTTGATTGAACATTATGTGGCCAAAGTATCTACAACATGCATTTAGAAAACAGATGATGAAATGCCTGAAACACCCCCTCCATCGGGAACGGCTCACGTCTTCTCTGTGTTTCTACAGCTGCCGCTCCTCGGGCTGCCTGGAATTTAATTTACGCTCTTATTTTTGGGTCTGAGAGCGTCTAACCCAGTGGAAGCTGAGGAACTGAAAGCCATTTGTCTGCCCGGTTGCTTTGATACTAACTGCTTTGAGCCCCTTTGCGACCTCAAAGGAAGCAAAACGAATTGCAACGTCCAGTTGTGTCTCAGAGTCCGGCCTGAATGTTGCATTATTGCAGATCGAACATCATTTTCAGAAGTGTTTTGTAGTTTTGAACACACGCCCTGCACAGTTTGAACAAAGGCGTGTGTCAGAACATTCTGTACAGGCTTAGATCACATCTTTATTTAGGATCATTTCCGTAATATTCTGTTTAATGTTCTGATTTCGCTTGAACCAGATGTCCACAGCTCTAACAAATCAAACAAAGCAGTTGCATCAGATCAATGGAGCAAATAAAAGCCATCGGCTGAGGAACTGTTTCCTGTATGAGCGTAAGCGTTGGTGTGGATCTCGGGCGATGGCTGATGTGCTTGGAGCAAACAGAGATTGAATTAGAGGAAATGAGGAAAGTCCTGAGGGACTGGGTGAGGTCTGCAGTGCTGGACGTCTCCTCTTTTCTCCTGCTTTCTGCTCCTCCTCTCCTCTCCCGGTCATTTGATCCCTTCGCTCTCTGCGTCTGAAGTGTGTCAGCTGATGTGTTGCAGGATCATGAGATGATTAGAGAAGTATGAAGCATCTCCATCTCGAAGCTTTTAGAAGCCATTAGAAGAAGCCTCTTCAAAGTACTTCCTCCCAGTGGAAAAATGTATTTTTTCATTTAGAATTATGTTTTCATTCTATTTAATTTTATATTTACCATGTTATAGTACATTTATTTATATTTTATGTTTTTGCTGGCAAAGTTAACGTATATACAATTAATCGTTTCGATTTTGGAAAAATTTAACAAGAAAAATTGGAAATCGAAACTTTTGCTCAGAGAAAGAGAAAAAGTTAATTATTATTAAATTCCATCTATATATATTTTTTCCTCTGGGTGTTTGCATTAATCAGGCTTAAAACTTGAAAATTAAATGTTTAAACTTCAGATTTTCAGGTAATGCTGGGCAACGATTAATCGCATCCAAAATAAATGTTTTTGTGTACATAATATATGTGTGTGTACTGTGTATATTTATTATGTATATATAAATACACACACATACATGTATATATTTAAGAAAAATGTTATGTTTATATATTAAATATATTTATATATAATATAAATTATATGAATATAAATATATAGATGTAAATACATGCAAATATTTTCAAAATATATACTGTATGTGTGTGTCTTTATATATACATAATAAATATACACAGTACACATGTAAACAAAAACTTTTATTTTAGATGCGATTAATCGCGATTAATAGTTGCCGAGCACTAATTTTCAGGGAAAACAACAACAACAACAAAAACAAGTCATTGAAATTTATATAATGATTTTGTTTTGTTTTGTTAATTATGCACAACTCTGTTTATTGGCTAAATATTGATATTGGATGAAGTAAAACCAACACACTCTTATGGTAATTCTTAAGTATTTTACATTTTGGTGAATTGGTGGCGAATTTATACACTCTATACGTCTCGTTGAATCAAATCATACAAAATTAGCAACTCGTAAAATAGTTTTCTTATGAGATTGGATTGGTGAAACTTGAAAGATACAGTGTTGTCTAATTTGTGAGTGAATCGTTATTTTGATTCGACAACAACTGATGAATCAATTCAAGAGTCAATTGGTTCATGAGTCAGTTGGTCTGAATTTGAATCATTCACAAATTAAAAACAACAAGAACTGGGCATTCAAAAGTTTAGTGATGAACCTTAATGCTTAGTTTTTCTCTAAAAAAATGATCTTTTCATACAAACTGAATCATACAAATTGCCTATTTGTGAAACATTTATATTTACTTTGAACTGTTGAATCAGTTCATGAGTCAACTGGTCTGAATTTGAATCCTTCAGCAAGCAAAAACAAGAAGAAATGGACAAATTCATTTGTCAAACAGAGTTGGAATCCTAATAAATGATTTTTGCAAACGCTAATCATCAAGCCCACTATGAAACACGTCTGTTTCCTGTAGACTCTCTGGCCAAAGCTTTCGCTGATTTGTCTCTGGCAGCTTCCAGCTGCACAGTTTAGGCCAGTGTCCAGTTATTGATCCGTCCGCTGTTTTTCCAAGATCCGTTCTCCCATCCGGCTTCACGTTCAAGCTCAAGATTGAACAGCTGTGCCGTTGCGGGTCACGGCCCGACCTGCACCTTAATCAAATCCCCGATCATGAGCCTGGAGCTCCTGAGGGATAAAGCGTGGCTGGAGAGAAGAGGATGAGACTACAGTACGGCGTGTCCCTGATTTAGCCAGGGCTGTGTTGTAATCCATATGTCATAGAGCTGTTGGTCAGGTTTGTGAAATAGGCCGGTCGATAGATACCGATGGGAGTGTTTATATGCCAGGAAATCGCGTATGTTTGTATGCTATCTTGAGTTGTCCTTGATGCTTTTAAATGCACCTTCAGCTCTTTGCCAAAGTGCCAAATGTAATTATTAATGCAGTTTAGCTTCTGAAAAGCTTGACAAGTTTACTTGATGTTGGATGCAGTATGCTGGTATCTTTGGGTTTTGCCATTATCATTTTTGAGATATTAAGCACATACTTAGGTTTTTGTATAGTGATGCCATAGAAGAAACATTTTTGTTTCCCACGAGAACCTTTCAGTCATCAGTTCTGAAAAGAAAGGTTTTTTTCTTAGTCTGAAGAGCATTTTTAAAAATCTTAAGAACTATAAAGAACCTTTTGTGTTTCCATGGATGTTCATGGAACGTCAATAAAGAACCTTTATATTTAAGAGAGTAAAGAGACGCTAAAATTCTGTGGTTTATCCATATTTATTTACTATTATTGGAGAAGAAAATGCATGCCACATGTTTGTTAGACATTGAGAATGAATGTACACATAACTTGTTTGCTCACAATTTAACTCCACAGAGTAGCTATACCTTTTATTTTAGGGGCCATGAATCAGTTTTATTTTTCTCTAAATTCAGTGCTGTTCATTTTTTTTCTGTATTCTGTGTTTTATGGTTTAATGCAAATTTAGCATAAAATAGTGTCTAATGAAATCAATTAATAAAACTTTTAAAATGCAATAAAATGAAATACCACATTAAATTTACAGCAAAACATTTTTTTTTTATTTGTCAAATAAGATGCTGCACAACAGAACTGTACAAATTAAAACATGGATGAAAAATATATTTTTTGTATGATATTCCTTAAACAAACAAACAAATAAACAAACAAACAAACAATTAAATAAAACTTTGCAAAGTACAACTGGTACACAAAAGTAGCTAGTATTTTTCAGTTTTAATTTCGTCAAGTTAAACGGGACTTTTATTTTGGCGAGCTAATATATTTCGTTCATAATTTCTTCACGTCAAACCGGACTTTTATTTTGGCGGGTTATCATTATCAGTTTCGGTTTCAGTTTGTATTTGACGGTAGTTTTTCTCAAATGAAACGGTAAAAGCTGGTGAAGTGATTCTCAGAACAGCAGTAGAGATGAAGTTCATGTGTTCATGTCTTCATACTCAGAAGGAAGATGCTGAAAATGCGTGAGTATCATGTGTGTTTGACTTTGCATACAAAACTGCGCCATTTATTCGCGCCTTAATTTCTACTGCGTGATCGGCTGTTTAGATGTCCAGAGCTTATTGTTATTGACATAAATATCGCCCATCCCTATCGATAATGATTAATGAATCCCTTCAGTGTTGCAATGAGTAGGGGTGTGCGATACTGCAAATTTTGGTATCGATCCGATACCAAGTAAATACAGGGCCAGTATCGCCGATACCGATACTTTTTTCCTTTTTAATGACATACATTTAAATGACCAATTACACTTTGAAAATTAACAATAACTTATGTTGATATGACTAAAATATTACATTCACCTTAAAACTATGTGGATATTGTTTGCTTTTCTGAAAGGAGTTTGCAAGCAGAGGAGTCCAGATTTTGAAAAGTTTTGTGTTAAGCATTTTCCTCCCATAGAAAAGAGTTATAAAGAAAAAACAAAAAATTAACGTGGCCTAATGCATTAAGAAAGTAATATTGAAAGGCCAACTCAGTAGACTGATGATGCAAACTATATGCAGGCAGCAAAGTGCATGCATGTTAAGTGTTTTCCTCTGATAGAAAACCTTTATAAAGAAAAACAAACTTAACGTGGCTTAATGGCTGAATACAGTAATACTGTATAAAAATGCCAAATTTGGTAAATTGAATGGGTCTGGCTTCCAGTCTCATCTGCTTCCAGCATTTTTATACTGTACAAAACAGCTCGTTTGCTGCTTGCTTGGTATTGCAAACTGGTGTTTCTTACCATATTATTTTAATGTATTGTCTTAATTATAAACACACACGGTGGATATCACAAACAATTTTACTGCAGTTATTTTTCTCATGATTTCCTAATGAAGTGGAAGTCTCGCACATTCAGTCTATGAAAAAAGCTTACTTCCACATTGAAAAAAGTGAATAAGTTTGGCGCTGTTTCCACAATAGCGAATTTCTACCGTTCCATCTCTCGCCGTAGCCAGTAAAATCTGCTAAGTCACATAATGGCATAACAACAAAACACTAAAGCAGTAATGTTTGCATATGAGATGTGAAAAGAATATAAACACACAGACATATCTATTCTTTGTTGAATGCATTAAACAATATATTAAGTGTAGAGGAGAGAAAATTAACCTAAAGTATCGATCTAATCAGGCTAGTATTGATCCGATACCAATACCAACGTTGGTATCGATGCTATCGATATTAGGATCGATCCGCCCACCCCTAATAAGGAGTTTTTGTCACTTTGCGAAGTGCATCTGTGTTCTTCAGAGGTTTGTTATCACACAAAAACTGGTGATAAACAGCAGACCGTTCGCAGCTGTCCTCAGACGCCTCACAGACACGTCATGCATTTGTGCTTCCTCTCTCCGGGTTTCTCTCAGTCCTGGCTCAATCCCAGCACACATTGCGGCTCCTCCCTGGGCCGCTCTCTGCTGCTGAACCCGACGCGTGATCCTGATCTCATCGTGTGATTCCAGCACAGATGTGCAGAAACATCAGGACAATAAAGCTCCGTTTTATTACATTAATATATATATATATATTTTTAAAATAACATTTTAGACATATATATATAGTTCCTATGCATATTTATATTTATTCTCAAATATGATAAAAATAAGCAATACAATAAAAGTAAAATTAAGCTGCAGAGATCAGTTGGTTTTGGGGATGCAGGTAATGAGATCTTGCCTTTTTCTCAGGAGAAACCGAAAAACAGAAGAGTTTAAATTCTATCCAGACAAAAATAAGATTGAGTAATTGATTGATTTACTTTGTCCTTTTTAGTGTGAGGAAATTCAATTATATAACATTCATTTTATTTTTAAAATATCATTTTATATTTATAGTTCTAATGTATATTTATTTATTTTCAAATATTATATTTATTCATGAATATTTTACTTTTGTTATTTTTGTTGGCATACAGTAAAAGCATAGAGTGATAATAATTAAGAAATAATTCAGATATTATTTATTTATTTATTTATTCATTCTTGATTCTTGAGTTTATTTTATTAGAATATTTTATTTTTAACATTTAAGATTTTATATGTGTATTTATTAACATTTGATTTATATTTTGCTATATTTAAAATTTTTATTTTTTTTAATAGACCTACAGTAAAACTAAAGAGCGACAAAAATGAAATTGAATAGCAGCTCAGATCATTTGGATTTTTTTGGCACAGATTTACAAAAAAATGAATTTGTAGTGAATTTTTTTCTTTTTTAGCAGCATAAATAAAAGACTGAGAAGAATTTAATCTCTAAATTCTACACTGTAAAAAAAAAAAAAAAAAAGTTGAGCCAACTTAAAATTTTAAGGCAACCAGCTTCAGCAGATTTTTGAGTTCTCTCAACGTATTTTTGTAGGAGATTCTCAACTTTTTGTTGTATAAACTTAAAACAACAAGT
>JAFVLL020014548.1:0-13051 GCA_021397915.2 Tor tambroides | reverse complement strand
AAATTATTACTATATTACTGTGCCATAGTAAAATACATGTGCCTATTTTTTGATCAGTTGACCAGCTATCTGCCCAATCAGGTATCTAGGTGACAGTTTATAGTTCTTGAGAGTATGGTACCTCTCATTGCATGGCACAGCGCACAGACCTACCCCACACTGACCTGTACTTTGTCTGCTGGCGGCCCTTTGAGCACGCGATCAGAACAAACGACGCAATCTGGCCGATCATCAGAGAGCAACAGCTCTCCTATGGACACTACGACCACGTCCACCCCTGCCACCCCCATCCCCGTTGGGCAAAGGGTCCAAATGATCACTTGTTTGTGCTTTGTGAACACTCGCCCCTGCACTCGCCACCATTGCGCATGCAAAGATGTACCGGGAGAAGCGCGATCATTAGACGACCGATCGTCATTTCCAAAAGGCAAATATTCCCCTTCAGAGTCAGAATCGGCGAATAACATTTGCAACACATCCTCACGGTACAACTTTTTATTAGCCATTTGGCGATTTTCTCTCACAAATCTCACAATTTAGTCCAATTTACACGCTATGAACTGAACTGCTTCTGCATCAATGACACGATAGCTCACTTGCTCTGCTATTTCCTCGAATAATTTTGGTCTAGAATCGAAGTACTACATGTCTGCCATCTAGTGGTAGGGAATACAAATGAGATATTACACCATATTAGGAACTACAGTCTATTTCATGAAGTATGACGTCTTGTTGCAATTTTGCGACTTTGGCGCTTAGAGGGTTAAGAAAAATTGCTTTATGTATTCCTCAATTGTAAGTCGCTTTGAATAAAAGCATCTGCAAAATGGCTAAATGTAAATGTGAAGATTTTTGAATCCGTTCTTGCCAGTCTTAGGGCTTCAACAACTGAGAGCAGGGCAGTCTCGGTTGAATGTCCACTTTAGAAACCAGACTGGTTGCTGTCAAGGAGGTTGTTCTGTGAGAGAAAGGCAGAGACTTGGTTGAACACAACTCATTCAAGTGTTTTAGCTATGAAAGGAAGAAGGAAACCAGTCTGTAGTTCTCTAAAAGAGATGGGTTAAGGGTGGGTTTCTTAAGTAGTGGGGTTATACGAGCCTGTCTAAATGCTGAGGGAAAAACACCAGTGTGAAGGGATGTGTTAATGATGTGAGTGAGTGCAGGTACAACTGCAGGAGAAATGGCTTGAAGGAGATGAGATGGAATAGGATCAAGCGGACAAGTAGTAGGATGATTAGAAAGGATGAGTTTGGAGACTTCTGCCTCAGAGAGTGAAGAGAAGGATGTGAATGAGTGTATGTTTGCTGGTAAGATGTGCTTGACAGATTGTGGTGTGGAAAATTGTGCACTGATGGTTTTAATTTTATTAATGAAGAACGTGGCAAAGTTGTTAGCTGTTAGAGTTGATGAAGGAGGGGGAGGAGGAGGACAAATGAGAGAGGAAAATGTTTTAAAGTGCATGCTATAGTTAGAAGAATTGTTCATTTTGTTAAGATAGTATGTTCTTTTAGCAGTGGAAATATTAGCAGAGAAGTAAGAGAGGAGTGACTGATATACATTATGGTCAGTAGGACCTCACCGAACACTGTGGATTCACACTAGAAGTCAGGACTGGTGGAAAAACATTGTGCTCAGTACGTTTAATGATCATCAGTGGCTCGCATTTTCGTATGCAACAAAAGCACATTTAATGTTCTTTGCGATGCATTACGGCCACTATTGAACTGGCAGCAAAACCAGTTACGCCCAACTGTTCCTATAGAGATGAGGATTGCAGTTGCTCTGTGGTACCTTCCAAACATTGGCCGAGTTGTTTGGCCTGGGCAAAGCCAAAGTGCACCGCAATGTATGGAAGGTGTGTGTAGCTATACGCACAATGCAAGGTCATTTTATTAATTTGCCTAAGGGAGAGAAGCTCCACGCTGTTGTTGAAGGCTTTAGGGAGACATGGGGTTTTCCTCAGTGTGCCGGAGCTATTGATGGATCCCATATACCTGTTACCCCACCTTTTGAGGATGCTAAGGACTACTTTAACAGGAAAGGAAGCTACTCCATTATACTACAGGCAGTTGTCGACCACAAATCACGGTGAGTACTCATGCAGAGGTATCATGCAGTAATTAATTTCTGACTGTTGTTTTAGACCGTTTATTTGTAACAAGCTAAAATGTCTGTATACTTAACAGGTTATGGAACTCCACCCTGTTTCAGCTCGTTCCCAACAGTAAGATGTATTCATGTTATTAAAATTATCTAAGATTTTATTGTAGCTGTGCAGAAACTAAATTGGTTGTGCATTATTTTCATCACTGATGTGTTTGTTTCCCTCTGTAGGAAAATTGAGGGTGTGTGCGTGTCCCCATTATGCTACTTGGTGACCCCGCATACCCACTCTTGAGTGGTTGATGAAGGGATTTCCAGACAATGGTCATCTGTCCAGAGAAGAGAGGCACTTCAACTACTGTTTGAGCCGTGCACGTATGACTGTTGAATGAGCATTTGGACAGCTTAAGGGGAGATGGAGATGTTTACTGAAAAAATGGAAGTAAGCATATCAAGGGTCCCAACCATTGTCAGCAGTTGCTGTGTCCTACATAACTTGCAGTGCAATGAACGATAACACATTTTTGGATGCAGGATGTGGAGCAGACATTTGAACTGAATGCACTGAAAGAGAGCAGAACAGCCAATGTGTATTAGACAGGCACTTTCACTGTATTTCTCAAACAACAAAGTTTTAAGTATTGTAGTAAAATAATACACCTGTTTCTCTGTTACTGCATTGTTTTGTTTTGTTTTTTAAAAAAAAACAAAAACAAAAAAACACAAAGCTGCATAACTCAGTCTGTTTTATCCCTTTTTTCATACTGGTGAGCAATAAGAGGAACTGCTAATTTTCAGTGTAAACTACATTGTAATTCAAAATGATTTTAATAATAATAATAATTGGCATTGGTATGGTTTCTCTCAATATAAACTGAAAATATCTCAATATAAACTGGGTCAAAAAGAGTCCACACACTAGGTTGTGTTTGTTTTACTTTAACACAGAGTTGAACTTGGGTGAATGACAATGAATAACCATCTTGCAGTTTTTTTTTTTACAGAGATGATTTAAAGAATTATGGGTTGTGATAAGATACTGAAGCCTCTTGTTAATGGTCTGAATATTGTAGAAACTAAAGGCATTCAGCTTCCTTTTTTTCCAAAAAACATTTGCTTGGTTCAATAATACATCTCAGTATATAATCTTGCTTTATATGGTTTTTTAGGATTTGCTGAATCTTTCAGTGGACCACACTTCTGTAGATTTTGCTTAGTAAGGATGTTATTTACTATATTTATTGAGGATCATCCACAATGTATTTTACATTCCAGAGAAGTTCATGCTGAACATTGTAGGGCACTTAGTAAAAGACCTGCACTGCATTCAGTGCATGGTGTTACAAACTGTTGAACTGATTACACTATTTTCATAGCATTAAAACTGTTCTGTTGATATTACGCATGATTTGTTGGAAGAGGATGTACATTATGGGCTTAAGTTGATTTGCCAGTGCCTTGTAAAAAAAAAAAGGGCTACATCAGAGTTTCAGTTACAGTTACACTGAATATAAAAATGGATGATAACAACAAACACCTGGGCTAGAATGCTACCCAATCATGGTGTGTCCTACGCCACACTCCCTTTATATTTTGGAGATGTTAATGAAAGTTGACCAGAATGGACTCCTGATACAGATTGTTAATATAGTATTCTGACCCATTGTGACTGATGGAATCCTATGTTTCCTAAAATATTTGGTCTAGGATCACTGTGATAAATCCTTGTTATATCTCCTTGTTGTCCTCATTTGTAGGGCTCGTGTTGCCACTGTCACGTGTGTGTCTTGTTTCTCCTCCTCGTGTGACCTTATTTGGTATTTCCTGTTCTTGTTTCCAGTCATTAGTTAATCATCATTTAGTCCTTTCACCTGTTTTGTGTTAATCATCTCGTTTGCTCATTAGTTTGTCGTCTTTATAAGCCTTCAGTTCTGTTATGGTTTTCGTCGGTGTCTTAAAGTATTTTGGTTTACGCTGTATATTGTACCATTGACTTCATTTATATTATTAAAGATCCTACTTACCCTGAATCCTTCGTCTTCCTGTCTTCCCGGATCAGCAAACCATTATAGCCACAGCTGACAGTCAATTCTCTGTAAGAGCACAGGTCTCCTTGATCTTGACGAAAATCAGTGTTACAATTGTAAAAGATATATGGCAATAAAAATAAACTCTAAAATGACAACAAAACAGTAAATACAGTGTAATACATTTCTTTCCAGTTAAGTGCATGTATCAGTTTTACATGTTCAAATTGTTTTTGCTTTTGAAAGGATAGTTCACCCAAAAATGATTTTACACTACCTTCTAAGATCTGAAAACTGTCATGTGTGTCTTGTTCCCTAGGTGTTTCCTTGTCCTTATTTGGTTAGTTCCTGTCCCCATTTTGATTATTAGTTTATTATGTTCCAGGTGTGTCTCGTTTGCCCCGCATTAGTTCTATTTATAGCGTGTTCTGCAACTTGTTTCCTGTCTGCTGTTAAATGTCATTTGAATGTCTTCCCTGCCTGTGCTCCTTGTAACCTTGTTGAAAATAAAGATTTGTGTTTGGAAGAATTCTCCGTGTCTCCTCGCTCCTTCGTTCCCGCGCACCCTGACAAAAACGTTTGGACCTCACTGATTTCCATTGTATGGACAAAAACGGCTTTCCACGGAAAAAAAGCACTTTATGAGTAAATGAATAAATGACTGTGATTCAGCATTATGGCAAAGGTTATAAATTATGCAAATACATTATTTTGTAACAATACAGATTTACAGATTTATTAATGTCTTTATTTCTTTTGTGTTTAACTGAAGAAAGAAACTCATACAGGTTTGGAACAACATTTTTCATTTTTGGGTGAACTATCCCTTTAAATATCCATGCATCTCTTTGAAATAATCCTTGCATTACTGAAATTGAAAAGAACAGCTTTAATACGCTCCTATTATACTAATCTATGCAAATGTTCCTATTTCAAAAGATATTAATGCATGTAAAAATTGCCTGGAAAGAGGGTGAGGGTCACAACTAGGGATGCACGACATTGGATTTTTGCCGATATCCGATATGCCGATATTTTTCAGCTCATTTTGGCCGATACCAATATATTTCCTTTTGTTTGGAAACAACACCAAGTCTCTCCTGTGCAGAAATTTTAAGCAAAATATTTTTAATTTTGGTTAGTTTTTAACAAGAACTTGTTAGAATTAAATAAACAATAATGAAGATTTTTTGACAGCACATTGAAGTTTTGAAAATAATTATATATAAACTAAATATATCAATTGCTCCATTTTTTTTTCCCCAGAAAGATGCAGTATTAGAGCCCGAATTTTTTACGTTCCTAGAGGGCTGGGCTTCGGGCCAATTTTCACATCATAGTTCAGATGCGGGCCGGGCCTCGGGCCCGTTTTAGGCTTCTCCTTATTTTTATATTTTAGACATCCATTAATTAGTGATGAAAAAAAGATTGCCGCATGCCGCGCTGGTGGAAACACCACGGGTCCGTGCTCGACAGTGTTTAGTGTCCTGCAGCAGCAGCGAGTACCGTCAGCGCAGCTGAAGAGTTCTGCTTCAAATACACGCAATAAAGCTTGCCGTAAAGCCCCAGCAAAAGTAATTACCATGAATGTGTCTGGGGGAAATAGTAAGGAGATATTTGAATTATTTACTAATAAACTTTCTTTGTCAGTGATGCAAAGATGAAGATGATCCTAACTCGCCGTCTCCTCATTAGACGCGCCTTAGAGAGAAGTGCACGGATTATGATTATAATGAAAGAGTTTTTGTTTTCGATTTGATTTATTTCGTTAAGTAGTAATTTAAAGCTTTCTATAGATATATTTATCATGTCTGTGAGGCATATATATTTGCTGACTTTCGGTTCTTTTTGTGAATTCAAGCGCTCCTGTTCAAGACGAGACGGCAAGAAAGCGCATCATTGTTTTCTTTATTTTATTAAGAACGTTTTGTTGATATTGTGAGTGCACACAAATAAAAGTAGACCCTTTACAGTTCCGAATGATGTATTACTCTTACCTTTGAGCAAAAATGACGGCGTAGGCCTATTTTAAGTTGTTTCCATTGAAAAAAATGCAATTGATTGCGCTGCTGCCTCCATGTAGAGGTCTGCATTCCCGCGACCAGATTTCTTGCGACGCGGGATTAAATTCCCGAATAAAACGCGGCAGCGGTCGGTAACTCTGGTGCAATTTGAACGGGAGCGGGCGGTCTAACAATATCCCGTTCCCGACGTCCTTTCAGAACAGCATATCTGCGCTTTATTTAAGCACCGGTACAGACTGCACTTGGACTGTTATGCACGCGCTGCACGCATGAACCAGTTTATTTGCGGGGTCTGTGCGCAGCATGTGCATAACGAGCCTACCAGTGGTGAATATACGGCCGCAGACAGAACAGGTTGTCGATGAGTGACAGAGCAGAATAAAGATGGAGCAAAGTGTGGATGCGCTGTCCTTGAAGAACGTTCAACTCGGTTTTGTTTATATTTTGCTTAGCCTATAATTTTAAATGACAGATGTCGAATTTATTTATTTATTTATTTTTCTTCTGCGACACTTTTCCTAGGCTACTGTGTTTACAGCAAGATGTTAAACGAATTTAGTATATTGACAAGACGAATAAAATTATAATAGGCCATTTTTGTACACCCTACATTTTTTTCCCTCTGCGACACTTGTTCCTATTGTGTTGTAAATGTTAAACGAATTGTATCCTGACAAGACGAATAAAAATAAGGAATACAATTTTTGTACATATTTATATTCTCTGTGACACTTTTTTTTTCCTACTGTGTTGGCAGCAAAATGTTAAACGAATTTTGTGTCTTAAGACACAAAATTCGTTTAACATTTTGCTGTCAATAAAAGACTTGACAAGATGAATAAAATAACAAATACACTTTTGTGCAGACTACACTTTTATTTGTTAGCCTATCTCTCTTTTTTTTTAGTAGAGAAAATTTAAATGTGTGATTCTGGAAACGAGATCTAAATTTAGCGGGAACGGTCGGGTCGGGAAGAAAATTATTCAAAGCGGACAGCGGGTGAACAGAGTGAATATATCGCAGGAGCGGGTGGCTGTGGGATACAACTTCGCGGGAGCGGGACTTAAAAAACAGTCCCGCGCAGCTAGGCCTCTACCTCCATGTCCTGCGCTTTAGCTTCCACTCTCCGCACAAACTATTGGATACAGCGCACATTTATCTAGATTTACCGAGCAGGCGTTAGGACCCGGGGGAGGCTGCCGCTGCTCATGCTATTACTGTCTGTCACAGACCGAACGCGTCATTCTCTGCGTGTTTTCACAGATTAAATGCAGCAATATAAAACAGTGAATCTAATCATCATTCAGACTAAACTTTGCTTCAAGAATGAGCCACACTGCTGACATGATCTAATCGCTAGCACACCCTGAGCACATGTGAGTTAATGTATTCCTCTTATCGGCACGACATATCGGCATAATTTTTCATATCAGGCCGATGCTGATATTTACATTTAAAGCCAATATCGGCCGATTCCGATATCAGTCCGATAATATCGTGCATCCCTAGTCACAACGTCATGAGAGATGGAGAACCATTTAAACAGTACCCGACAAAACAACATCAGCAGAAGTCACAGTCTGGGGAAACACTGCCTTAACATTGAACAGTGGTACAGTATGAGCAACATCTCAGTCAGACCATTTGATCATGAACCATGTCTCAGCACAACAAAAGACAGTGAGCTTACAAGCATCCCATCTCAAGGCACGATGTTTGTTCCCTCAACAACTTCAGTCACTGAAGAATGTGAAATAATTGGAGCACAAATAAACACTTACACATGTCCTTTAAAACATCTCATTGGGGGGGGGGGGTGTTCATGGTGTGTGTGTGTGTGTGTGTGTGTGTGTGTGTTCACTACTGTGTGTGTGCATTTGGATGGGTTAAATGCAGAGCACGGAGTATGGGTCACCATACTTGGCCAAACGTCACTTCACTTTCCCCTTCTTTTTTCAAAAAACAAACAATACAATACTATGCAGCGCTTGTCACTGATTGGACAGCTGGGTAAAAAGTGACAATGGAGGAGGGGCGGGACAAATACTACACCGATCACTCATCCTACTTGTACAACAACTGAACAACAATAGAGAAGTTAATATTGCTGGTTACTGCATTTTTATATTCAGTAATATTCTTCAAAATGAGATACTAGTAATATGTTACTGCCGTGGATATTCCACATCATAGCAACCAAAGCGTCTCAGCTGGAAAAACGCTGTGCCACCAAAGCGTTCTCCAGCACCACCAGCTGGTCGTTTTAAGAAGAGCGCCTGACATTTTTTCAGCTGGCTAAAAACTCTTTGGTGGACACATGTTATTGAATATTTATTGTTAGGCATATGGCCTATTAGTCTTTTTTGCATTTATGCAATATACTGGAGCCAAACATGAGAAAGTAGACCAGAATATTCCACTGCGTTTCTGGACACGCAATTTGCGTAGCTGTAATTCATAGGCAGGGATTATGCTAATTATGAATGAGCGTGCACAAGCGCCCTATTTACGAACGACTGGAATTCATTAAGATACGCATGTTTAATTATCAAATCGGACGTTTACGAAGCGTTTGTAAAT
The DNA here is from genome assembly GCA_021397915.2 of Tor tambroides. Taxonomy (NCBI): domain Eukaryota; kingdom Metazoa; phylum Chordata; class Actinopteri; order Cypriniformes; family Cyprinidae; genus Tor; species Tor tambroides. The sequence continues at coordinate 4,316 of JAFVLL020014548.1, read as the reverse complement.
CCGGAGGAGAGTTTTCGGGAAGGTCCGTTTTACGCGCAGATTTGTTTTATGAATGAGGCTCAATGTCTACAAAATTTCCAAGATACAATGTTGTGAAATCTCATGGTATTTCATATCCTAAAATCTTTTTAAACTCCATCATAACCATGTTCCAAGAAAGTGATATTTTTGCACAACTCAAGAATATAAGATGATGGTCAACATCGACTTGACCACACATCCTGCAACATAGTTGTGGTGTGGATAATTGTTTACTTTTAATTTTAGGAGTAATGAAAATATGCACCAGATTTTTCCATGCAAACAGGTAATTGTATGTTGTGTCTTACAAGCAAAATACCATTTTTCATTTGGAATTTCTTCCCCTTATTCACTTTCCCATTTCTGCTTCATATAGCTAGTCGTATCTTTTCTATTCTCCCTTAGGGCCCGGTAGAGAGAAGAAATGATTTTAGGATTATTCTTTGTATGAGAATCGATTATCAGTTTTACTAATTTATTTGATTCAGTACTACCCATTCTTTTATATTCTCTTTCAAAATAATCCAGTATTTGTAAATAACGATAAAAATCATTATCCAAATTGTAATTGCCTTTTAATTCTGAAAAACTTTTAAACTGTTCTTGTGCAACAAAAGTGCACAATGCAGTTAAACCTTTTGTCACGATTACTCCAAAAACTGAGGGAAGATCCAAGAGCAGCTTTATTGCAAGAAATAAAGATCCAAAACAGGGCAACAGGCAGAAAACAAAGGCAAAAAGTAATCCACAAACACAGAGTAAAAGAAAGGCCCGTGTAGTGGAAGAGGGCCCAGAGACAGAGGCAGACCAGGGTGCCAGGGCAGAGCAGGTCAGGGTGGGGCCAGAGATCCCCATGGCAGGGCAGATTTGGATTAATCAGACACACATTTATTCATTATATTTAATGAATAATCCAGCAAACCCCCTCACCCAACACCAGACTCGGTGCCAGGATGTCTGTGAACGACCCCTCGGCCCCTGGTTACCAAGACAACAGGACACCTCAGCCAGACCAGATAAACTTTACGACCTAATGGCATGTAGAGAGTTCTCTCTCTCACTACTTTTTACACATAGGAAAGACATAAAGTCCATAAAAATGGACTCTTCTCTAATTAATTCATAGAAAAATCTTTCTTTGAATAAACACACATATCCTTCAGGCCATTGTGTATATTACAAGTATTTTTTACATAAATTAAGAGAGCATAGACACACAATTTGTGTATTTTTGACTTCAGTCCTATAAAAGTCCTATGTGAAAATTATGATAAATGTTACATTTGTTATCATTAAACGTAATGAGCAATAGGTAGATGTTTGTTTAATAACAAGTTCTGTTACTGAAGTCCTTTTTAAACATTTTGTCTGTTACTGGGTTAAGAAAAAAAGGTCTAAAACTGAAAAAAAAAAATAATAATAAAAGGTCTTTAATGCCTGAGGTGGGAGAATATGATATATATATATTTTTTTTTCTTATATTTGCCTAATGATGTGGGGTGTTTAGAAAATGAATCATATGTAGTTGAAAAAAAAATATATATTTGAAGTTCAAATGTTACCGAATCCCTGGCCCACATATAATTTACAGTTTAATGTGATGTTGAGGGGAAATCAGGAAATTGGAGACAATATTGGCTGTAGATGAGTTTATTTGAGCTGATGTTCTGTTATCATGTGTTTGTGTTCAAAAGATATAAGTGCGAAACATCGTTAAAACCACACCAGATATACAAAGAATTTCTTAAAAGACACATATTTCATAATGCAGAAATAAAACAGACTTCTGGCTACTTTTAAAACTCAATAAGCAGATTCACTCAGAACTTACTAAAGAACAAATCAAACATAAAAGTAAATCAGAAAAACAATGAAGTAGCCTATGAAAACCGTGAATGTAAGTAAACACATTAGCTCTTAATTTCTGCTGCAGATGAAGTTGAGTTTGTGAGATTCAGGAAGGCTGATCCAGCGCTGATCTCCTCCAGACTGAACTGCTCCTTTTCTCTTCTCGAGTTTGCAGTTTTCCGGTGTCGTTCCGTTCCCTGGAGCCCAGTTCTGATAGCACACCATCTCTCCACTCACCCAGAGCCACATGTTCATGCTGCAGTAGTTGTGTAAACCCAACCACACCGCCGCAGTAGACGCCCGTTTAACCACGTTCATCACACGACGCTGAATCTCTTCTGAATGAACCGAGACCAGATCCACATGATTCTGTCTGCAGTATCTCAGAGCTTCATACCACGTCAGATTCTCTGTGATCACAATCAGTTTATCTGGAAACCAAACAAACCACAAGCAGAAACTAGAGAGAGACTGATCAAAAACAACATGCAGAACAAACACTCTGGATGAATTTGTCATGTCAGACATGTAGCATGAACTTTAAGAGATCTGAAAGTGATGGCTGGATTCATAGTGTTTAGTGAGGATCTACTGACCTTCATGACAAACAAAAGGATACTGATCGGTGCAAGGGACGTCAATCCATCCTCCCCGAGTGATCTGTTCCATCACTGTACAGTCTTCACCACCTCCATAATTATCAGGTTGATCAGACCTCCAGTGTCTGAATGAGGAGTCACTCTGATCTGACCACTGCCATGAGTCTCTGAACAGACCGATCCAGACTTGTGATCCAGATAAATGATTATCACTAATTAACTGCTTAACCTGTTGATTCTCATTCTGGTTCCTCACACTGACCAGATCAATGTGATTCTGTCTGCAGTAACTCTGAGCATCTCTCCAATACATCATCTGATTGACAAAGACGAGTCCTGTGTTCGCTTTAAGAAAAAAAAATGTGGAAAAAAATTCATGAATTTGCAGATATTCATATTAATTCTCAGCAACGAGGGTTTATGTTGAAATGGGCTATCATTCCTTCATGGTTAATCTACTTATGAAAAATGAAGCCCTTGTAGGTTTGTGCTGAGGTACTGAACGGTGAAAATATCAAGCTGAATCACATCTAGTCACTGCTGTAGGTTTATTATTAATAATATAAGATCAATTTAGATCTCTAAGATTTTTAGGCTTTTTAAATGCAAGTTTCCATTGTGACAAATTATTACAATCATATAGAGGGACAACAAAAGATCAAAGTGTGTTCAGTGAATGAAGACGTTTCTTCTGGTAAATATTGTGTAGATACAGAAATTGTCTCAACACTGAAAGTGTGACAAATATCCACAGTCTCTTCTAAACTTGCGATCAAATTAAATAGTCATGCCGTTTAGTATTCCATTCAAATTTGGTACATGTGAAAATGAACTCACTGTTGTTGCAGATGAAACATCGGGAAGAATTACATGGCAAATCACACCATTGTCCATTAAACATCATAGCACAATCATCTCTGCCTTCTGGTTGTCCAGTAGCCCAGTTCAGATAGAGCACAGGTTCACCTGAAGACCAATGCCATTCATCACGACCCGTCTTCTGCAGCCCAATCCAGACATACTGAACACTTCCATCATTCACACTCTTCTTCAGCTCGTTCATGTCGTTCATGTTATCAGTGGTGGCCAGATCTGTGTATTTCTCTCTGCAGTATCTCTGAGCTTCAGTCCAGGTCTTCCTCTCATTTATAAAGTGATACTGACGCTGAACACATTCAGATACAGAGCAGAGAGCTGTGAAAGAGAGGGTCTGATTTAATGATTTTCATAACAGAATCAAACCTAATGAAACTAGAAACCAGAAATAAAACCACAAACACACTCACCAATGAGAAGAAGAATGAAATATAGAGTTTGGTCCATTTCTGAGGAAGAAAAATACAGAAAGTCAGATTTCAAATATTCACAGATTCATTTTGGTGTAAAACATGATTTCAGTGATAATTAAAAATCTATCTTAAAATCCAACAGGAACATAAAATGCACTGTACGTATATTATTAAGACAATACTACCATGTCAAAAGTCTTATTCTGGTTAAAGAATGAACATGTGAGTTGTTCTTACTTTAGAGGTTGTGTGCTTCTGTTCTGAGTCTGATGTTTCTGTCTGCAGCTTTAATGTGATTATTATATCTGCTCTCATCCCTCATTCAGCATCACATCATCTATTACTCGGCTAAACAAAAGCCCTTTTCATAAGTCGTCCTCATTCATGTTTTTATGATGTTTTTCTCTGCGTTGGTCTCTGTTACTGTAATTCTCTGGAAGTGTGTTCATTTGAATGTGGTAGAGACTAAGGGCGCTTTCACACTAGCACTTTTGGTGCGCACCCGGGTGCGATTGACGTCAGAGTTCGGTTCGTTTGGATGATGTGAACGCTGTCTTCC